>OZ020244.1:9051188-9106015 GCA_963971285.1 Astropecten irregularis | reverse complement strand
TTTCAGTTCCAGGGCAAGTTCTTCGAACAGACAGCAGGGACGGCCATGGGATCTCCTATATCCCCAGCCCTCGCCAACATCTTCATGGAGGATTTC
Organism: Astropecten irregularis; assembly: GCA_963971285.1. Classification (NCBI taxonomy): domain Eukaryota; kingdom Metazoa; phylum Echinodermata; class Asteroidea; order Paxillosida; family Astropectinidae; genus Astropecten; species Astropecten irregularis. Next base: position 9,105,919 of record OZ020244.1, on the reverse strand, counting down.
GAAACGTCATCCCTCCTCACCGCCGATTTCAAACCCTCACTGTGGCTACGTTACGTGGATGACACTTTCGTCATATGGCCACATGGACAGCACCTACTACAAGAGTTCCTGATCTACCTCAACAAACAACATCCTACCATCAAGTTCACCATGGAGCAGGAAGAGGGAGGTCAACTCTCCTTCCTTGATGTCCAACTTTCCAGGAATCCGGATGGCAGTCTCAAGCACAGCGTCCACCGTAAACCTACCCACACGGACCGGTACCTCAACCAACGATCGTTTCATCACCCCGCCATCAAGTCATCCATCAACCGCACCCTCGTCCGACGTGCATACCAGACTTGTCACGAAGACCATCTTCCACAGGAACTCCTTCACATCCAGAGTGCCCTCACCCTCAACGGCTACAACCGCAACAAGATCAACCTCCAAGATCCCCGCCCCAAGGTGTTAGGGTCTCCTATACCCGAAGCCAACCCACCCATTGCCACTGTATGCCTTCCCTTCCTAGGTCCCACCTCCCACCAGCTCCGCAGGATCCTCCAGTCTTCCAACATCCAGGTCTTCCACTCAGCCCCACACAAACTTCAAGCCACGCTCCACACCCACAAGGACAAGCGGCCACCCAACAGCCAACCGGGAGTTTACCGCATTCCATGCGAATGTGGTAAAGTCTACATCGGGGAAACTGGACGCAACCTTCAAACTAGAATCAAGGAACATCGAGCACACGGACGACGAGGTGAATACGATAAATCAGCGATTGTCAACCACGCACACTCCTCGGATCACAACATCATATGGGACAACGCAGAACTCATCACCCCCATCAAGAACTGGTTTCCACGCAGGATCAGAGAGGCCATCGAAATCTTCAGCCACAACACCGTCACCCAAGACGTGGGCTTCAAGCTGAGTGACATCTGGCGCCCACTCCTGAACACAACCACCCCTGGGAAGTAGGGTCGTCTATACCCGAAACCCCCCTCACACTCTAGTCTCTAGGTCCCCCCCCCCCCCTACCTCCATCTTGGCTAGGGTCTCCTATACCCAAACCAACTTCCCGCCATCCACAGTTGACTGCACTCTACCTAGAATCCCATCTCCACGCTCCATTGCATCCGGTTTCCTTTATAATCCACTGACGTCTCGCTTCACGGCACACACTCTCCTGAGGACGGCCAGAGTACACTGGCCGGAACGTCGAGAACATTTCTCACCGGTTCTTTTCAGAACCACATCTATTAAAAGAGATTATACATGGTGCCTCCGCAAACCTTTCCTTATTACGTGACTTCCACCATGCAAAGCTTCAAAACCTACATACCTTTGGTACTGATTTGATTCTGTCCTTAAATATTGTTGGTCATTCAAATTGTATATAATCCCTGCTTTTATGATCCCTGATGTGATCAGTACATTGACATCAGTATTTTCCCAATCCAAAATACATTTTCTTGTATTATGTCCATTTATAAGACAGATTTTTCATGTTATGTAATCTAGATTACTTACATATCCTGTTAATCCATCTCAAGCAAGGAAATGAAGTAATCACTCTGGGCAAGTGCATTCTTTTCAAATGCACCAGGGCTGCAACAAAATCAGGATGAAAAGTCGTATAAAACTTTATTTTTACTTTAGGAGTAGGGGAACCGCGATAAATAAACCCCTACCGCCAGTCACTTCGTTACTTCGTTACTTCTCATCCCCAAAAGGCATCAGAACAATAAGAATTAAATAAGCTTCGATCCGTACAGCCCCAAATTCCAGTGCTGCTTTTCCTCCTAAAAAATAATAAAGTGCACTGATTTGAAGAAAATTGAGCAAGAAATCTTGACTATTTATCTTACCAGATATCACAATGTAAAACACGTTTTTACTTTGAATTGAATTTTTGCTATTTGGCATTATCTGCGGAAAGGGATGTATAATTTATATCACACTCTCAAGTCATACATGCATGACAATGTGAAGATGTTTAATGTTTATAAAATGTACTTTTTGCCAGAGCGAGATATCAAGCAGCCAACTAATATCTTCTCCAAAGTATGTATGCCCTTCTTAGTTAGGAAACCACAGCTGTCGATGCACTGGATAACACCCTTTCCTTTGGGGGACTTGCTCAGAATTGCCTTGGTGTCCTGAATGGTACAATATTAAAGGTGTAAATAAATACAACTTGCAACAGCTATAAAGTTACAGACATCTCCAACCCTCACAAAATGCAAAACGTAACTTACAAATCGTACAGTCCTCTGTCTTTTCAAGGGTGGCATCTGCGACAATGATGGCGAGATTTTAGCTGAACTGTCTGTATCAGTCACATATGGTGCATTTGATGGGGCATCTACCACAAATGTTTCTTCAAGGTCAATGAAGTATGAAGATGTTGAGCCTAACAATGATTGTACATCAAAAGCTGCATCTCCAGGAGACATGAAGCCATCAAGCATGTCTGCTGGCAACTGAATAGGTACTGATGACGTCTGCTGCTGAAACTGTAACAAGAAGTTAAGGCTCAATTAAATTGTTGTTATAAAATATCCACCAATCCACCAATGTCCACCATCTGTAATGTAGCTGCTGTTGTATTTGTTCTTGCATTAAAGAAGAATAAATGTTTATACATACCAGTTTCTTTTACACAAGGTTATATGGTACTATGATGTACCATGACTGATCCTCCTTGCTATGGCTTTTGGTTATATGAAATGGTCGACATACTTCAAGTTCATGGGGCTATTTGATTAGGATACATCTAGGACCACTGGATTCTGTAACAGCATAAGTTTGCATGTGTCTATTGTAATGTTGTTTGCCATTTGTGTAAGACAAAGTAGACGTCGCTTTCAATTATGATGTGATTAACTTTATTTTATTTTTTTTTCCACAATAATTTCTCAAATTCAGACATCCCCAGTATTTTTTTCCCGGAGGAATGTTTTATTTAATCACATTACATAGATTACTTAAGAGCCACCTAGCTTAACCGTCCTATATTCTGAAATAATATGTATTTGTTTTCCATGAAAAGTAACATTGATTTAACACAGTGATTTAAAGGCGTCCCATTTAACATTAAATTTAGCGATCCAACCATTCGTTAATTAACATAATATTGTTTAAGGGAAGTTTGGTATCTATCATCTTTATCTTGTAGATATGAAACCGACATAATAAAATAACCAGGTTTAGAGCACTCCATGATTTTTTACGTATACCGAATAAAATAGCCATGTCATCTTAATAAAGGTTAACATTCAATGCCTCTTCAAACCAGCCCTTGACTTGGGACCAAAAACTAGACGATATTTCACACTTGCAAAATAGATGAATAAGTGTTTCATTCTCTGCTTTACAGAAAGTAAATAGACCAGTATCTTTTTTACCAATTTTAGCCAAAAAGGAGTTCACGCCAAGAATTCTGTGAACTAGTCTGTACTGAAACCACCTTAATCTAATATCGTTTGTACTGCTAAAAGAAATATTACACAAAACCATCCAATTAGAATTTGTAAAGCTAACATCCAGTTTGGTTTCCCATTTGGTGATAAAGTTGTATGAAACTTTTTTAGAAGAGCAAAGACAGTTGCAAATGCGGCTAGAGCCTTTTTCGTCCTGCAGCAAAAACCTTAAGTTGAATGGGATAAAAGGGAAACAAATATTTGCCTCATTTGTACCTGCCAACGCAGGTCCAAATGAACTTCGTATGGCCTTAATAATCCCTCGATATTCAAGAAAATTTGTCTTCACCTTAAATTTGGCTGTAAATCTATCCAATGTGAGAAAAGCCTCCTTTTCATCTAAAAGGTCACACACATAGTACACGCCCTTATCGCTCCAGTGCTTATAATGTACACAATTGTTGTTAATTCTAATACGGTGGTTGTACCACAGAACGTTAGTAAGGGAATCAATTTGTTCAACGGTTTGGTGACTTTGTACAAAAGAGCTCCAATCAGTAAGAACATCTTTCCAAAAACCGTTAGGATGAGCAGACCTCTGAAGTGTTTGAGCATTACGAAAATGACCCCCTTCGAGGAAAAGCGATTTCTGAAATTTGGATAGTTTCATAAATAGAAATCTCCAGCCCGTAGTACATGTACCATTCAAAAGCCTGCGTATCCATGTACACTTTAGAGCACTAATATAGGATCGAAGTTCCACGATTGTAACCCCTCCTTGGCTTTAATTTTGAATCATTTGATTCCTCGTGACCCTGTCAAGTGTCAACCCCTTTCCAAATGAAATTGAACAGAGAATGTAGATTCTTGATAAACAATTTTGAAGGGTTTGGAAGGGGGTTAAAACAAGAAATGTTAGCTTCGACAAAATAAGACATTTAACTATGGTAATTCTGCCCAGTACTGTCAGGGTTACGTTTTGACCATTGCCCAATAACTGTGTGTATAGAACCCAAAACCTTGTTGTAGTTAATATCAATCATACTCTCAAAATTAACAGCAAAATCAATGCGAAGAGCTCTGAAGCTACCCTGAGGGTTAACCCAATTCACCTCAATACCAGAGCAAATACTTTTATGTCTTCCCTCGTTTCCCCTAATCCACATTGCGTTAGCCTTTTCAATATTTACTTTAAGGCCAGACATACCAGCCAAATTCTCTAAAAGCTTAAAGGCTCTAGTAAAAGAAGTTTCTGAACCGTCTAGGAAAAACACAGTATCATCTGCATATTGGGAAAGCCTGAATTCGGAGCCCTCAATCGTAATACCCTTCAAAATCTTATCTTTGCGAACCATTTTCCCCAGAATTTCAGCCCACAAAAGAAACAAATAAGGACGTAAACCATCCCCCCTGCCTGCAACCTCGCTCAACAGGAAAAGATTCTGACATAAAAAACATTAACTAGCACAGAGGCCTTTGCGCCATTATATAACACCTGAAACCATTTCTGAGTGGAAGGACCGAAATTAAACAGGTCTAAAACCTTAAAATTAAATCATGGGAGACCGAATCAAAGGCTTTCTCAAAATCGTTTATAATATCACTCAAACATGTTTTGATTCTTTCTGCTATACATGGAGAAGCCAATTTATACGTAATATTTAATAAAGAAATAGGTCTCCAGTTCTTCAAAAATTGCCGCGGTTAATCCCCTTTTGGCAGTAGAGTGATGATTCCATATTGCTGGGAAACTGAACGTTCAAAATTTTAAGGACCGCAGCAAAAACCAAGACAATGTAGAAAAGAAAAATTTGAAAAGCTCAAAGGTAAAACCATCGGACCCGGGAGACCTCCCGTTTTTACTTTTCTTCAGGGCGTTAAAAATCTCCTGATGCGACAATGGACCTTCAATACTATCCCGAGTCAAGTTTGAAAGAACTGGAGAATCTGGATTGCCAAAGAGTGACTGCAAACCTTCATCGACAATATCTGATGGAGAGTACAATTTTTTGTAGTGGAGCCTAGCCTCATCGAGGATATTACAATATCTCTTCAACTCAGTGTTATTTTCTGTAATAAAGCGGTTAATACTCCTGCTGACACAGTTTCGTTTTTTCCATGTTGAGAAAATACCTGGATAGTTTTTCCCCCATGTTCCATCCATCTAGTTGTGGCCCGTAACAAAACACCATCCACTTTACTTTTACGCAAATTCACAAGGTCAGCCTGCTTTGATTCTAACATTTCATGTACATCTCCTTGTACGACCTTTTCAGTCAGTGTTCTGATCTCTTTCTCAAGGTTAGACTCTTCTTTACGAGAATTTTTATTCTTCCAAGCCGCATACGAGATAGTTTTGGATCTGATCTCCATTAATAACATTTCTAAGCATAGTTGATCATTGATGATAAAATTGATATCTTTAGCATGGATCTCACTCAGTTTTGAACGCATGTAAGGCAGGACGGCATATTCGTTCACTACCTTTCTAATGACAGCTTTAACCTGATCAACATAAATTTCATCCTTAAGAAGTGAGTTGTTGAATTTCCAATATCCTGCCCCTCTTTCAACTTGATTAAAATCAAATTGCAAATCGACCATTGAGTGGTCTGTGTGATAACCCGGTTTGATGTCACATGAAACAAGTTTAGAGTTCATCTCTGAGGAAATCAAAAATAAATCAAGTCTAGACTGTTTATTTAGAGAATGATCCCTCCAAGTGTATATCTTGGAATCAGGATTTTGTATACGCCATGGATCTACAAGGTCTAAATGATTACAGAGATCCAACACTTTCTTTCTAGCTGAAGGATTATTAATATTGACATAGTTGCGACAATCAACTTGGTCGTTCAAAACTAGATTCCAATCACCACATATAATTGTATGGGGATTATTGAAGTCCAAAATACAAATTTACAATCTCGTAAGAATTTGGATCATCCTTATTAGGGCCATATAGATTAATTAAAGTAATGACAGATCCATGCATAAATATCAACACTAAGCGCCAAAAAATTGCCATTTGGATCTGCTCTACAAGCCAGGACCTTAAACTCAAAGGTGTTGTTAAAAAGAATCTCCTCTCGAGTTGCTTTTAAATGAACTAAAATAACAGTCAAAACCCCATTCAGCTCTAATTCTGCCCTCCATTACGTCTGTACAATGGACGTCCTGGAGGCAGTAAATAGAATAACGCTTAGACCTTAAAAAATGCAAGACATCTCTCCTTTTAGCATGGTCTGCTAACCCACGGCAATTCATAGAGACTACAGAGACATTCTGGGCCGAGGTGGATTTAGAATCTTCCATATTACGTAATGTAGTCTATATTGACGTGTAAAAACGGGAACGAACTTATATTATTTAACCAACACAGGGCAATTACACATGACTTGTATAGAACACAATCCACATCTAGAGGGCACTGTGCGAACAGTGTGCATTTCCGAAAATGTCCTACCCATGTATTCGGGCGACGTGTTTGTTTATCCATGCTAGAAAACATGTTTCATTTATCTTATTAGGATCATTTAGCCTATGTGTCAAAAATTCTTAAATCATTTAAACTGCAGTCTGATTGCAACAGAAAAGTGGGAAAACAAGAAAAATTACAACAATTCTCAGACTCAGTCAAAAATTAAAATAAAAAAAGTTAAAGCCCAATCACTGAACTGAGCCAGATCGAAATTATGCCTCTATCGTACGTAATAATTATAGTAATACCCATAATTCCACAGGCTACTTTCAGGCATGAATCATCATGATGTTTGAGGAAGATTGAATCGCCAATCTTCTTACATCATATTTGAAAATCTAGGCCTGCATATCATATATTATTCTCTGAACATTTCATCAATCGGTGCTTGTTCACCCGTGTTCAAGATAATAGCAAATGTCGATTTGATCTGTTTTAAATCAGTGATTGTATACAATGGTTGTGTACCTTATTTCGATGTTGCAATAACAATTTTTGAAGAGGTTTCTAAATAGTATATGCGGCAACGTTTAGATTGTATATTTCTATACTCTTCTCTTCATTTTTTAACAGACTGGACAGACATAACTTGACGCACATAGTCGAAACCATGGAGGAACTTGAACATTGTGTGCGAGTGAGCAGTGACTCTCCAAAGAAGTAGGCCTATGCTGTATTTTCGTTGCCCGCGACCGTGCAGAGGCAGTGCCGTACTATCGGTGGATAAAATGGAGACGCTGTGATTTTGTCGTAATCATATGAGGAAGACGAGCAGTTAATAAGGCCTACTCAACCACGATCGACGACCGCCGCATTGAAAACGGGCAACAACACTCTAACTTGTGTATTCTGTGCAAAATGTACAAGTTGATAATTACTGGTCACTCTTGCATTGACGGTATTCTTCTAGTATATTCCTTGTTTCTATCAACCATGGAGGGATTCTCAATGGTAAAACAATGAAGGAAGGAATCCTGTTTTTATTGTACTGTTGCGTACCTAACCATTGAGGTTTGACTCAACTACAGACACGCAAATAATATATGTAATACGGAAGACAGTAACTTCGTGACAAAATATGACTGGAGTTGGTTTATTAACATTCTCGATCTGTAATCACAGAACATGACATATAAGCACATGGACAGAGTATACGAGATTGTATACGATGAAACCTTTATCAGTTTACACTGGACAGCCGGTAAATCTCAGCATAGCTAACCCAAGGTCACGCATCCCACGATAGCCGCACATACACCATTCGGGTATACGTGTTACGTACGTGGCATGGTACGGGGATACCAATAACCCAGAACGCAGGGAAGTATACGGGGGTATACTTTACAACATGCAAGTCAATGCTTACGATCGGAGGCACAACGCAGCATTGCTTGTAGACCAATAGACACGACGAGGCACTGCTCTATTGGAATAACGCACGGTACGGGTATTGCTAGCTTTGATCGGAACCGGTGCTCATCAGCGAATGAACATCGACTCTTAGGATAAGCTCGACTTAATATCGAGAATCCTGGGCCTAAGAATGAATAAAACATAAGGAAGAATATACACCTTAGCCAATGGGAAAGCAGCACGGTGAAGTATCCATAGCCTAAGGCGGTAGGAACGTTTGCAAAAGCATGGCGGGACGTGTGCGAAAGCATGGCGGGACGTGTGCAAACGTGTGCATAAGCATGTATGGACAGTGTGCAAAGGATGTCGGGACAGGTGCAAAAGCATGTCGCGGGATATGTGCGAAAGCATGTTACACAACAACTTCTATCTCCTTATTTGGCACAACTTCGCGCTAGAAGCTCTGATTGACAACTAGGTATACGGGGCGCCGTGTTCAGGAGACAAGTAGCATTCGATGTACACATAATCTAGCCCTGTGTACAAAGCATTGCAGGGGCTTGCGTGCAGGCATGCAGCATCAAGGGTGGTCAACGAGAGTGCACTGGGGAACTTAGCGGTCAGACACGGTGACTGTAGGCGGTCGCCTATCGGAGCCTACACGGCCAACCACTTCGGGAGCGAAGTGATGAACTCCGAGAGAAATGTGAGCAAAATAGTCTAAGTCCCACAGAGCACTTTCATCGTGGAGCTAGGGGGAGGGGCTTTACGTGATCGCTCGCTGTGGCTCTGAATAATGCATGACGCAGCATGAGCTTCTGGGGCATATTGCATATGCAAGATATGGCGCAATCTCAGACGATCGTGTCACGCGGCATTGCAAGGGTCTTGAGGGCCAGAAATAGCTTAGCCTAGCAATTACACTGATCAGTATTTGGTCAATACATAATCAATAGCAAATAGTAGATAGTCAATGGGAATTAAATGAGCACGTGTACAGAAAGGACACAATTCTAGAGGGCGCTAGTGCTTCGGTGTTCCGAAATCGGTCCAGGCAAGGTTCGCAACAGTACATTACACATTGTCAGACCTCGTTGTTCAAGGCCCTCGGCCAGTAACTTGAGCCAAGTCAGTTCTAGCGTTACATAACATCATGCAATTCACAGAGCTAGAACAAACCACACTGTACACCACATTGTACATGTACAGTACATGTACATCATTATAACGCAATGTCTTAACCCGTGGTGGTTCTTTATATAAGTCCATGATGGAGAAAAAGATTGCATGCCATATACACGTACCTTAAAACTATGGAGAAATTTACTTATAGAGTTAGGAGGGCCTGACGTTTCAATCTTCTTAGCAAAAAAGGGTTCCTTTGAGAAAGACAGATATCTTGCAAGGATCGAAACGTCAGGCCATCTCCTGTCATTTTATTTATCCCAAATCATTACTTTGGTTAACTTCGAGTACTTGCTGCAGTTTATTAATTGTATTGATAATTAATTTTGCTGTTCACGGTACGAAGTTATATACCAGTAAACAATATTTATTATATAGGCCTAGATGCACAATCTAATCTATGCAGGCCAGTACCGTGCGTGATATTCAAAGTCGTGCTTTTGCAATTCAACATTACTGTCGTCGTATAAAATGGAAATTTGAAATTTTAGCGTTGATATCCGAAATTCGAACAGCATTTTAAAGATAGGATTGGGTTGGTAATGACCAAAAATGAAAGAGTTATATTTCAGTACAAAAGTATAGAACGAAATATCAGAAATCTGATTTCGGTTCCAGCAACTGAAAGAAGCCTCATAGTACTTATTACGTGCCATTTCCTCATGACTCTGCGTTGAAGGGTTATTGAAGTGTTAAACACGTTTTGTGATTCCATCCGTACCATTTCACACCATGGAGGAATCGAGCCTGGGTTAACTGCTGCTTGCCAAAAGGCTGTTCAACATTATTTTGTACTGTTCATACCCTGACATTATGTCCAGTATAACCTTGGCAGTTTTGCACATTCGGTAGGGGAGCATTATTTCAAAATTTTGTTGATTGCTTGGTCATGCCTTGAATGGAATAGGCCTCAGTTAATTACAGAAAAAATCTGGAAACAGAGCAAATAAAAGTAATTCCTTCATGGCCAAAGCAAGTTTACAGCAACAACAAGGGTGAATCAAAAGGCTTGATTCTTTGAAACTTAATCTGAAATCTTTTCTTTGTACATATACAATTGTAATGCTTAAAATCCAATCAAAAATATATGTTTAAATTCCTCTCCTACACATGTCTTAAGATATACATGTAATGATGGTGGCTTGCTAATGTTTTGGGGCTTGATGTATTGTTGCTTTTCTTACCTGTGTTAAGTTGAGGTCTGAGATATATGGATGTTTTAATATAGCATGTTGGTGTGTTATTATTACTTTTCATTAACTGTTAGTGCGTGTAAATGTATAAAGTCGAGTAATTTTTTGTTTCACATGATATTTATAGAATTTGTTTATTTGAACGCCTTTACATTTGAACTTATGCGCAATAGCCTACAAATGAGTAAACTTATTATAGGGCCTATTAAGTTGTCATTAACTTTTGTCGAAGAATACTAACCTTTCTGCTCAGTTCATAAATGTGAAATTATATTTTCGAGTTCTATATTATCACAAGTTATAACAGTTGTTTAACATGTTTTGTACACAGAGTATCACCGTTTAATGTGCAATTCATTGACTAATTAGTTAACGGGTATCATTACCTTGATGTGACTTTAATACGCAACATTATTATTTCTATAATCCTCATTATGGTGTACTTAATATTTCGTCAGTCGAGTGTTGGGTAGTACGGGTCCAAAATAAATATTTCTAAATTTGTAAACAAATTGCATTGTGTGCATTTTATTTGCCTGTCATGCATCTAAAAGAACTTGTATATTTGGAGAGAAAATGAACTTTACCTGAAGTAAAATAATTTAAAAAGAAAGAAAATAGAATTGATGGAAGTGCGAGCGAGAGGGAAGGGTGATACTGCTGCATTGGCGGCCCATGCAAACACGCATTTTGAATATGCCTATTTATATTATTCTTTTCTTTTTTATATATTAAAAAGCAACCATTGAATATAACAAATCTCTGGATTTTTGGAAAGAAAATATCAAATAATAGGCTCACTGTCGGATATTAGTCATGATATCATATATTTTTTCATGGTTATATAGAAAATTATTTTTGGCTGGTTTTGATTTGTGTTTCTGTTTAATAAACAGTTCGCGTCTCGTCCTATAAAATCCTCTGTTTGTCAAGGTGTGTCAATATTTCAGGTTACACTATAATGACAATAAGCCGACAATTTCAGTATCCTGTCATGTCTGCGTGAAATATAATAAAACATTATAATTTAAATTAAATTAAAGCTGATTTTAAAAACAAAATGTACTTTAATTGATGATTTTGCAAACTATAGCCTGGCCGCTCCTGGCGGCCCTTTTTCTGAGACTGAAAACCCAAGGGTCCATCAGAAGAAAAACAAGCGGAAATAATTGTTGTATTTCTTACAATTATTATTATAAGTGGGCGAATTCTTTTGGAAAGTCAAGACGATAAGCGAAAGGCTCGTGACAAGAATGGAGAGTAGCATCAATACTTCAAAAATACTGCCGCGGTTGGCTTCCTGCAACACTTATTTAACCAAATTTCTGAGCAAGGATATCGAAATATTGGATTTAAACATGTTTACATTTCAAATGAGTTAATTTTTGATATAAAATCACAAAATTTTGCATTTCAAAATTTTGCCCCAACGATGGAAAAGTTTTAGGGTTGAGCACTTTGTACTCGTACGCATTTTTTTAAGGAAAAAATTGGAAATTCATGAAAAATTTAACTTTGATAAAAATGTTCGAATTGCTTAAAATATTGTTGTCCAGTATTTATTGTATAAAAAATTGGAAAGTTATTTTCTTTTAGGAGATGTTAAGTATTTAAATCATATTAAACTTGTGTCAGTCTTCATCCTCGGATATACTTATAATTGCACACAAAAAGGGCATTCGCCATCATTTTAACAAAGTAATCTTACTCCATTGCAGTGAAAATAATGAAGGGTGCATCATGCGAATTATAAACCTACAATATTAGTGGAAGGACACGTCAAGTTTAGGAATTATTGCAAGTTCGGTGAAGTATAAAGATGGTGATGGTAGAAACCATGGAATATTTCTGCCTGAAATGCTGTATTCATCCAGAAAAGAGTAAAACTAGTCAACAAAACAATTTTTGACCTTTCAAAGATCAAAAATAAAGACGTAGAAATAATCGTGGTGGCCGTTTCCACTGTTTTCTCACTATAAGTGGACACCGTCTGGGACATAACACAAAATTTCACAAAATAATGATTGTTACTATATCTTTCTTGATATTTTTGCCCAAGAATCTGTATTTCTCTGACAAAATCCAAAGTATGATATTACATATTTACTTAATGCACTTGTCTGTTCAATTAAAATGCTCCCATTCAGTATATAATAGCTTGGGCGCGATACGGTTTTTTTTTTTTGGGGGGGGGGCGGGTGATTACAAACTTTATTTTCCATTCCCAACTTTCTCAGTTTAATATTCAACATAAATTTGAAGATCATATCAAGTCAAGTCAAACCTTGGGGTTTGGATGTTGCGGTTGGAAAATAAATATTCTTTATATACATTATAAATAGGCGATCATGTGAAGTACATGCAGGAGTTCAATGTTTGCCCTTCAATTTTACTTCTTAAATAGCACGGAGCACTCTTATATACGGCTGTCCTCAAAATAATGACTACGCATATGAAGCCAAACTTTCTTCCAAACTTTCTTTGATCTTTCAAAGATAACAAATACAAGAGAAAAGACTTAAAAAAATACTGTGGCTGTTTTTCACTGTTTTGTAAAAAACCCAAATGGGCACCGTATGGGACTGAAATGTTCACAGATGACTGTTTTTTTATCGTGCTTGATATTTTTGCGCATGAATCTGTATTTCTTTGACAAAAACCTAAGTATGATAACCAGTGCTTTGACTATTAATCTTTATCACTGCCCTTTTCACTCAGTAAAAAACTAAAATTAATGTCTAACAAACCAACATATACGTTATGAAAAAGGAAACATAATAATAATACAATAATACACAATCCATGAATCACTGGATGGATCAAACAACAGAGGTTGTCAACGTCTTCCTGTTCACAAAATGAATGAATTAATGACTATAAATCAACACTGTACAGTAACTTTGCCAGGAAGCCTTGAACCTATTACCTTGTATACGCTGTAGCCCACTACTCACTAGCCAATGAAAACACAGCATTATAAACAGACGACCGTTAGATTTTATTTGTATGCGGGAAGCAAGTGGAACGTTTGTCGTCTCGGTGCAGTTGCCTCAGGAATTCCTCATGATTCGGTGAAACACGGTGAGTATTTTCGCGTTTTTGTGTATATATCCACGCTTTCTTTTAAGTTTCTTGTGTTTATATTCATCATTGGTTCATCTATGCCTATTCTATACTTGAACAAAATCATGGAGGAATAAAAGTACTGAAATAGTTTACTGTATCTAATGGAGTACGCCTACACTGTGCATGGTACAGTTTAAAAATGGCAATAGTAGAGTCAATCTATGACGAAATGTGCACAAACCCCCAAAAAATTGCAACAGAAGGTTTTATGGCATTTCTTGTAGTATGAGGTCAGACAAACAAAATATCAAAAATCGAGAAAAATCCAACCTCAGGAAGGGGTCTAACTGTGACGTCATCAAAATGGCCGCCCAAACCCCAGTATTGGGCAAAATAATCATGTTCAAATCGCTTGTATTCCAAATAATTCACCTCTCAGAGTGAGATTTGTATCCATGATATTCATTGTAGTGACTTTTACTTATGGACATAATTATTTAGGATGATTATTTTGAAGGCAACGTATTGAAGTTGTAATTTTAAAGCTCTGACGTGGCGGCCATATTGGATTTTAAATGACCGCTTTCTCCTTAATGCAAATTTTCATCTCATTGCATTCAAAGAAATTATATGTCATGTCAGCATGTGAAAAACATGATTGTAGATTTGTGTAATGACACCTAGCCCATGCTACGAAAGTTAATATTGGTTTGTCTTGTATGGGATGTTTGTGAAAACATGGACTAAGAACAAGCGTCAGATGAGCCTCAGACATTTGGGCTATGATCATGTAGCTGGGTCGGACTTCCATAGACGTTTGTGCACATAGGCTAATACATATATATACATCCATACGTACAAAAATACAAAATGAAAACCTGTGGGTGTACAACCCCCGCCTCACACCGACGCCCCCCCCCCCCCCCATCAGACTGTCCAAAGAATTGGTTTTACATAGTCCAGCCGACTTGTTTGAAAGACTTTCAACCACCTTACTGGCAGAGGCCCCACACTGACCAGATGTCCAGTAACATTGAATTTCATCACAGCAACCCATTCCTGACAAATGGACGGTTCTATGACACCAGCAAGGTCCACGCACTTGCAGTTAAAACACTTGACAGTCATCTCTCGGAGCCCTTCTCTGCAGAGGAATTCACTAGTCGCTAGCTACCAAATCAAGAAACTACATTTTTGTTTTATGTGCATATTACCAGGCATGGCAATAGCCAAGATCTGGCCCAAAGCTGCAATTATTACCATTCCAAAGCCTAACAAGCCCGTTGAAAATCCCAAGAAGTATTGCCACCATCTTGCTCCTTTGTGTGCCAGTCAACTTGCTGAGACGACTTCTCTTTGCCCGTCTTGATTAACCATGGAGGTAGAACATGCTTGAACCTATGGTCAAACCTCAGCTTCCATACACAAGAGGGCTGGTTTCCGGAAAAGACACAACACAGTCCATCAAGTCATGCAGCTATCAGATTACATTGAGGAAGCCTTCAAAGCAGGCCACAATGCGAATGTTTTCCTGTTGGATCTCCTGATGCTTCTACAAATGCTACCCGACTGACTCTTCGTGGAATGCATCTCAACCATCATCTAATACTGGATACTTCGGCCTACATCCATAAAGCTTTTTCCACTCCTAAAAGGCATTGTCCACAGCACTCCCAATATTTCTGCATGAGCGCATCAAAGATGCTGGAGGCCTTGGCAGAAAACGCCTCATCAGCTCTCGTCACCCCTTCAACCGTCATGCCCCGTCCCTCCACAATGTTCCAACTTCAACCTTGTACCTTGTAGTACTTACTTCCGAAAGGCCCTCAAGGAAGGTGAGAAGATGAGATGAAGATACGGTTTTAGAGGTGGGAGGAAAACAGAATAATATTTTAGGTAAAACCCACAGAATCAGGTAGGGACTGAAAACCCAATCCACTTATTGTGGACTGAGCCGGACTTGAACCACTACGCCAACCGGACTTCCCTCATTGAATATTAGAAAAACAACCGGCAAGGGATTGAAAGACCAATAGCGTTCAGCACTAATGACGTCACACCATGCATGCACGCGCACACATACCCCACTCGGCACTCACCACACGTTTGCACGGCCGGTTGCAATGTTTGTCTGAGGTTCGGTGCTATTTTTAGCGCAAGTGCGCAGTGCTATCCAGTTCATCACCCAGCGGAAGCCCTTGAAATTGCCATATAGAAATCACTAACACAACGCCGGAGACTGTCACATGGCTACATTAGCTGCATGAAGTTGTACATTCACATGTATATCGGTTAGAAGTATTTCTAGCGCATAAAGTTTTCCCTTACAGTGCAATTTTGACATAATTAAGCAAAATTACTAAATTGGCGGCCATTTTGAAATCCAATATGGCTGTCAAATCGATTTACCTGAACTGTTATGTAACAAATATTCATTACCTTATCCAGAAATTTGCTTCTGAACAAACATTGTCACCTGGGGAATCCACAACAATGAGTGAAATCAACATGTTAATGGATATAATTTTGCCATTTTCAGCGTTTTGGCGGCCATTTTGATGACGTCACAGTTAGACCCCTTGCTGAAGTTGGATTTTTCTCGATTTTTGATATTTTGTTTGCCAGGCTTCATACTACCAGAAAATGACATAAAACCTTCTGTTGCAATTGTTTTGCGGTCAAGTGGTATTTTGACCCTACTACAAACTTATAGTGACTTAATAGTTACGCCTAGATTTCGATGTATACAGTTGTACTATTTCGATGTATTTCGATGTATACAGTAAAAAATAATTAAAATATCTCGCCTAAACGGATTTGTACCTTTATTAACTGGCAGATTAAATACATTTTGATGGCGCAATAGTTTAGTTCAATTATTAGTTCAACCATGGTTCAACTGAAAATGAAATAAAAATTGGTTGGCAGGTGTTTGGGAAGGCACATCTTTTGATGACAGGTTTTTTTTTTCTTCTAACTTTTGTCTTCCCTGGGCAGCACCTGCCAATGTATCTTTTACTCTTACTGTTTTTAAATGTCCAAAGATTTAAGATAAATAATAATGTTAACATAAATACCGTTCACAATTGTTTAGGTCCGCAAAGTTGTTTTTCCCTGACTTCTTATGGTTTTGGGTTGTCTAAGTTTGGACTATATCGATTAAGAAAAGATTTCATGCCATGTTGTGCAGTGTGTATTTTCAGGTTTGAGAAGATACATCCAAATTCCAACGCATAACTTCTAATTGCAATGTATAATTCATTATGAGAAAATATAGCTGATGCATGGTCTTCTTGTACTTTACTCCTACGGTATTAGGTTTGCACTGGAGGCGTGAGAGAGAGCTTCGATGAACTTCGTCAAGTGGACTGCAGTAAAAGATGGCTACAGAGTACAGACTGTCTTTCATAATGAGCCGCTGCCATGGGACATCTGATTGCAATGTGCTTCATCTTGCCTTTGTAAGTTTAAATTTTGAGCACATATTTGTTAAAAATCCTGTACTGTACTAAAATGTATGTCGAACGAAGGTTCATTAGCCTCAAGGTTTGCAACACACTATGACTGAAGGTCCTATACATTGTTTAAAAACTAATGTAGAGGAGTTATAGGCCCATGTAAAAATCTAAATGTTGGTGACTACATTTTATATTCGTCTTGCCTATCCCTTACTAATGGTCTAGCTGCATTTAACAGCAACACACATATACATGTACATTATGTATGCTGAAACAATCCCCAACCTTTTCCCCAGAGGGCATATATAATACATGCATGGCATGGCAGGGGCAATGAAACCACTGTCCTTGACATGTGGTAACTAATAGGACCCAGCTTGACCACTACAGGGACCTTTGGTGTAATACATGTACAGTATACCGTACAAGTTTTCTTCGTGGCTCCCTTGCTATGGACTGTTGTCGATTGCATGGGTGTCGATCCCGGAGACCGGGGGGGGGGGGGGGGGTAATTGTGTGTATAACCTCTGTTTCCTTCCTGTATGGTATAACCATCCCCCGATCAATTTCGTTTTTGGTGTCTTCGCATTGATTTTATTTATGTTAAATTCTTATGAATATCGTTTTAAATGCTCTTAAGTGGAACTTTCCGACTCTGTTTTTTTTTATAAGTCCCTGGTGTGGGAAGGAGCTATCGCCCTCCCGCTAACTACCCCCCCCCCCAAAAAAAAAACCAACAACTAGACATTTAAGTGTTCGTGGACGAACACGGAGCTGTTCCGACTTAATTAATCACCTTTTTAAGCTCTGATGACGTCATGATGACGTCAGTCTATTTAATGGCAGCATACTCATGTACATGATGTAACAAAGCTTTTATAAAAAGAATCATTACCATAGCATGTGTCGTTCTTGAGATACATTAGAATCCGATTTTCTATGACGTCATGATGACGTCAATGGTAAATTTCGTTACAGCATGCACCACATGTTATTACAAAGCTTTGAAAAAAAAAGAATCATAACCATAGCACTTACCTTTCTCGAGATATACTGCTAACCAAAAATCAACTTTTTTGATGATGTCATAATGACGTCAAGGTAAATGTTGTGGCAGCATGCACAACTACATGATATAACAAAGCTTTTGCAAAAAGAATCATAACTGTAGCACTTACCGTTCTCGAGATATACTGCTAATCAAAAATCAGCTTTTTTGATGACGTCATGATGACGTCACACTAAATTTCGTGGCAGCATGCACAACTATATGATATAACAAAGCTTTTACAAAAGAATCATTACCGTAGCACTTCACAACATTTGCTAATTAAATATTCAAATGACTGTCACGTGGCTAATTAAAAAAGAATTGTTACAACTCAGTGTCAGAATGATCCTTAGCTTGTAAGCTTTCATACGATACCTCATCTAAGCTGATCAGAAGAAGCTAAGAAGAGATAAACAATAAACAAACTTAGTGCACAAAGCTAATGGGCCAAAAGTTCGAAGGAATAATAATAATTTAAAATCCGTACGAAAACAATACCTGTTCCGACATCAGAATGTCGGAACAGCTAAAAACCAGAACGAAAACTAAACGTGTTCCGACATCAGAAATGTCGGAACAGCTAAAAAAAAATCATGAAAAGAAATCGACACCTATGGTCGATTGACATGCCGTACTTTACTGTTCATTCTACGTGGCATCACGGTTCCTTGCAATGACATATCCCTACATAGTACATATACCGGTATTTCGATGTGTATGGATTTGATGACCATGCATGGTCTGAGTTCTGAACCCAAATCACTTCATTGACAAAAAGGAGTTCCAACAAAATAAGCAAAACCCAGCAATACATGACCTACATTAATGCATAGGCCCTATATTCTGTTGTCATTTTTCAGATGATGTGACTGGCTTGAATCATCAAATGGCGGAGAAATTACAGAAGGGTCATCCCGTGTCAATTCAACGCGCTTTGGAACCCAACCGACACGGATTTCAATGAAATTTGGTATGCTTAGAGCATCAAACACATCAATGATTCTTTGTCGGAGAGTTGCAATATCAGGTGGAGGGTAATAAACACTTTGCTCTTGAGATAACCCCAGAAGAAAAGTCACAACAACAAGTCAGATCCGGAGATCACGATGGCCACTCCACATCATGATACAAGCAATCACCCTTTTTGATGTCCAAAAACCTCAGCCAATCTGTTTCTTACTGCAACTAGTCAATGGGCTGATGCGCCATCCTGAGCCCACCATAGGCGTCTGAACACACCCCTTTGTTGCATAGGAAAGTTTTCCATTGATTCAGTAATCCCAATCACATTTTCATTTAAAATCTGTAAGTATCCATTTCCAGGTCTGATTTGTAACTTTTTTCTTTGGGAAAGTGTTAATTAAATCAAAGAATCATTGATGAGTTTGTTGCTCTAAGCTGTGTGTAAAACTTGGTCCCAAGTCCATTCTGGCCCATTGTCCAAAAAGAATGATTACTCAGCTATCCTTGACCGTGTATGACTAAAAAACATATCATTAGAAAGAGGAGAAATGTGGCTTTAACATGTTACTATTCACTTTGCTGGAAAGCTAACATAAATTTCACAAATTTGAATTTAAATCCTGTTGCGTTTTTTTTATACACACTGAATAGCATGGAGGTATACATGTCATCACCTTTAAATATATATAACATTGTCTGGACAATAACTTCTGGTTAATTCATCACAAGTAACTGATTATTTACAGACGTCATAGAATGGATACGATGTAAATATTTTGCAGTTTTCACTGATGTACCTCATGTAATGACTGAGTAAACAGTATTTGAATAATAACATAATTTTCCCTTTAATACAGCATAACTTCCAATTGAATGACGTCACAGACTTCAAATTTCACAAACATGTCAAGATGTATAAGTGTTTCACACATACTAAATTTTGGAGAAATCCATCGTTTACTTTCGGATAACGTAATCACTGTATATCTTTATTCAACCGTAGAGGGCGCTATACAGCCCACATGACATCATCATTTACATTTTCTGAAAACCCTATCATGTCTCCATCTTTTAGCCTTTTTTTTATGGGCCAAAATCCTTCCATTTTCGAGTTATTTTGAGTCAAAGTTTAGCTTCCGGTACGGAAGTGAAGGTCATTTGTACACAACATTGAATATATTAATTGTTGAGATTCACGTGTTATGTAACATATGTCAATATCAAAATCATAGGTCATGTGGTTCTGAAGTTATAAAGCACCAAAGCTTTGCCTAAAAAAGGCGTGTAATTTGATACCCGATGACGTCATCATGACGTAAATCTTTTAAATACAACTTAACATCACGACCTAAGTTCCCACCAAGTTTCATGTCAATATCTTGTAAATGTCACCAAGAAGTCTTGCAGACAAGTTTGGGGAAAAAAAACAAAAAACTAGAGATTGTGTCTGTTGAAAACAGAACACAAGGCTTTTCCGTTTCCGCTTTTATTGAAAAAAGTTTTATACATTTGAAGTGTGCACCTTGAATCATAAACTCAGGTGAATTGGTCATATTTGTGTCAAAAAGAAAGACCTTGCTATACATTGACTTTTGGTGAAAGAATCATGATCATAGCTCTTACAACTTTTAAATGAGGAGCTACTTCCTGTTTGACCGGAAGTAGAGGTCACAGGGGTCAACCAATGTATCACAAAGACAGACTTTGCCTAACATTCACTTTTGGTGAGAGAAACATGATCCCAGCTCCTACCACTTTTAAATGAGGAGCTACTTCCTGTTTGACCTTTAGTAAAGGTCACAGAGGTCAAGCAATGTAACACAAATGAAAGACCTTGCCTAACATTCACTTTTGGTGAAAGAATTATGACCATAGCTCTTACCACTTTTAAATGAGGAGCTACTTCCTGTTTGACCGGAAGCAGAGGTCACAGGGGTCAACCAATGTGTCACACAGAAAGACCTTGCCCAACATTCACTTTTGGTGAAAGAATCAACTTCATATATCAAACCGTTGATTTTTTTGTTTATTTTTGAAGATTTTGATTATTAAATTCAAATCGCTTGTAATTCGACACCTGATAACGTCACGATGACGAAACATTTTTGGAGACAACTACCCCTATATGGACTTCCTTCAGACCAAGTTTGGATAAAATCGGCAGTTTAAAAGTGACCAAAGTGCCGCGGACAAAAGTCTATGGTAACTCAAACGACAAGAAGAAGAAACTAGAGGTTGTGTCTGTTGAAAACAGAACACAAGGCTTTTCCGTTTTATGATATTAAAATAAATTGTCAAAACGTTTAACACATAAAGACATTTGATTAAGAAATTTAATTAAGCCTACTTTTAATATTCGTGGTCATGTTTGTGTCACAAAGAAAGACCTTGCCTAACATTGACTTTTGGTGAAGGAATTATGATCATAGATTTTACCACTTTAAATGAGGAGCTACTTCCTGTTTGACCGGAAGTAGAGGTCACGGGGGTCAACCAATGTGTCACACAGAAAGACCTTGCCTAACATTCACTTTTGGTGAAAGAATTATGATCATAGCTCTTACCACTTTTAAATGAGGAGCTACTTCCTGTTTGACTGGAAGTAGAGGTCACAGAGGTCAATCAGTGTGTCACAAAGAAAGACCCTACCTAACAATCACTTTTGGTGAAAGAATCAACTTAATATCTCAAACCGTTGATTTTTTGTTGTTTTTTAAAATAACATACTGACACCACCGCAGTTTCTTGTTTTAATCCTAAGAGGGCGCCATGCATTACTTATTGAAAGCACTGATCTATTGAAAGTGGTCTAAGTAAATTGTTGCGCATGCGTGGTTGTCTTGTCAAAACAGCATTTACGCTGGCAACTATGACAAGGAAGTGAAGGTTAATACGGCATTTATAACCCAGGCAATCCAACTCGTGCGCGCGCCTGGCATTTAAATGACAAATTTACGTACAGAGCTAGCTCTGTACAAGTCAATGGGCTAGCGTGAAAAAGATTCTAAAAATCATAAAAAATCAAATGATGACGCTATCTTGACGTAACTTCATAATTACGATCCCCAACCTCCATTTCCCCCACCTACTAATTTTCGAGGCGATCGGCCGTTCCTACTATGTGTTATAAAAATCGCATTTTTTATGACGTCATGATGACGTCACAGAATGTTTGTCTATGCAGTGTTCATCTATGGTGTATGCTGAAGAATTGTCGAAAAGAAATTCAAAGATATCTTGTTTCGTTTACTAGAAATCGTTAAACGAACTTTAATGACCCCAAATTTCAATAAATCATAAAAAATCAGGGAATGACGTCATGATGACGTCATTGCACTTTTTCGATACAGCACTTCCCGACTTAGATACATACCAAGTTTCAACTTAATCGGACTTAGGGTTCGTTTATAATTGATGTCTGAAGTTTGCCCCTTTAAGACACTGTCACGTGACACCTGATGAAGTCATGATAGCGAAAAGTTTCGGGAGACAACTACCCTATATGGACTTCCTTCAGACCAAGTTTGATGAAAATCAGCAGTTTAAAAGTAGCCAAAGTGCCACCGAGAAAAAGTCTATGGTAACTCAAGCGACAAGAAGAAGAGGGAAGAAAAACTAGAGGTTGTGTCTGTTGAAAACAGAACACATGGCTTTTCCGCATATGATATAGAATATTTCTCAAATTGTATAACTAATTTTGTCAGTTTAAGACATGTGGTTTAAAAGTATCAGTTATTTCAATGTAGAAAACTAAAGTTTAACACAATAGTTGCAGGGTCTATGGAACACATTGCTTGTCATTTAGAATTGTGTCACAAAAAAAATTGCCTAACATTGACTTTTGGTGAAAGAATCATGATCAAAGCCCTTACAACTTTTAAATGAGAAGCTACTTCAGGTTTGACCGGAAGTAGAGGTCACAGAGGTCAAGCAATGTTTCATTAACAAAGACCTTGCCTAACATTGACTTTTGGTGAAAGAATCATGATCACAGCTCTTACCACTTTTAAATGATGAGCTACTTCCTGTTTGACCGGAAGTAGAGGTCACAGAGGTCAAGCAATGTGTCACAAATGAAAGACCTTCCCTAACATTGTCTATTGGTGAACGAATCATAATCATAGCTCTTATCACTTTTAAATGAGGAGCTACTTCCTGTTTGACCGGAAGTAGAGGTCACAGAGGTCAAGTAATGTGTCACAAATGAAAGACCTTGCCTAACATTGGGCCGTATGCATAAAGAGTAGCAATTGCTTGCGAGCAATTGCTTCAAGCACAAGCAATTGCTTGTCAGGCAAAAGATCAAGCTCGAGCAATTGCTTAAATCCGTATGCATAAACTTTTGCTTCTGCTTAAACCTTTTGCTTGCTTTCAGCAGGCAATTGCTTGAGGTTTCAACAATAAGGACGCCACGCCAGCACGAAAACCATTCATGGGAGTACAAAGGCGGATTACGTAATATGTAATGTGGGTGGGAGGCGATCAGTCCAGGATGCCTGACAGTTATATACAAGCTCTACAGCAGGCAAAGACCAAAAATCATGACCAGTATTGGCAAAAGGATGGATGAAAAACAAATGAAGACAAGAGTGAAAACAAAACACAAACAGAATAATTTGCGATAGGTCGCTGGAGCTATTTCTTCTCGATTTATTCTACTCCTGTACAACTTCGGGGTTTCTCTTACGATCATGAACATGATAAATGTGCGTGCTAGCAAAAGTTTTTGCTTGCAAGCAATGACTTATTTTTATGCATACGGATTCAAGTAAAAGGCTAGTACAAGCAATTGCTACTTTTTATGCATACGGCCCATTGTCTATTTGTAAAAGATTCATGATCATAGCTCTTACCACTTTTAAATGAGGAGCTACTTCCTGTTTGACCGGAAGTAGAGGTCACAGAGGTCAAGCAATGTGTCACAAAGAAAGACCCTTGCCTAACAATCACTTCTGGTGAAAGAATCAACTTAATATCTCAAAGCCTTGATTTTTGGTTGATTTTTTGGTTTCAGATATTTTAAGTTTACAGCCGGTTTTCTGTCTTTGGGAACTTCGGGGTTAGTGTCCTTTAGTCCACAAGGATTATTTTCAGACATGCCTTTTACAGTAAACTAACTCAAGTTGTGATTACCTCTTCTATTTATATTATGAAGATTACATTTGTGGAAAGAGGGCAGGGCTTTGATTTTGTTTGGGAAATTATGGGGGTCTGGAAACTATCCCCGTGGACTAAAGCACACTAAACACATTTTTTCCTTATTTCCGACCTAAGGGATTGTAGATGAAGATGACACTACATGTTTAGTATGTGGAATAACTGCATGCATGATGGTGTAGTGTTTTTTAGGCGAACAGCTCACTTCGGCACTGACGTGGGTTAGCTCCGAAGGGTCTTCCAAGGGTCTCGCTGGCCTCCGCAAACACTAGAGTAGTAACACTGTTCCCGAAGAGATTAAGGCTCTGATTTCCTGGCTGTCCTCGGTGTTTCGTTCCGTGTGGTGTGATAACTTCATTCATGGGTGTCGGGGACCGGGTCAAAGGGCAATGGAGGATGCTTGCGCGCATAATAATAATAATTTATTGTATTTATATTGCGCCCTTTCCAGGCACAGCCTATTCAAAAGTGCAGTACAAGATTAAAAATTCAGATTAAGCTTAAAAATCACAATAGGTATACATTAAAACATAATACAAAGTAATATTGCGTTAATGACAGGATGATACTAAATTACTAAAAAGGGGTGATCCCAATAACATGATAAATACCGCTCCCACAACAATGGGTTTATTTCAAGTTCAGTGAAAGTAATAATAATAATAATAATTATTGTGGAATTTGACATAAAGTAATGAGTACAGGAGGCTTAATGAGCTTTAAATTTACATTTTTATTAATGTATATACTTGTGTTAATTCAAGTTGAATGAAGTCAAATTGCACGGCATGTTTATTGGCCAACAAGCCAACTTTTGGCATACAGTTCTTGAGGTTGATTTTAAAATTAGCCTCAGCTTATATAATTTATTGTACCAGTTCAGCAATATATACTCAGAGGGTTCCTAAGACACCCCGACCCCAAATATTATGCATGTTAAAGCATGGTGAACTTTTGTTAAACATCTTGGGAGCACACGTATATATTTATTAATTGTTTTTGTTTTTTAATTTCAGGTATTGCGATGCTTCTAGACAAGCACACGAGCAAAGCTTGGAGTGTCAAAACAGAACAGGACTGGGCAACTGGAGTCTGACGAACCTCCTCAAATTATGTTGAGTGGCAGATTCTTTGGTTAGACCACAGTGCGCCCATGAACAATGTACATGTACATCAGTCTGCATAAGTTGCCATTGTCCTGCTTTGCAACCTTGTATTGTAGACCCATTCCCCAATGGACACGGTTGGACGGTCAGTTAGGAACAATACTTTGTTCATTACATGGATGATGCAGAAACCTGGACCAGATGAGATGAGTATTGGGACGAGATTGGGTGGACCGGCACAGGTCTAATTTGTCCGGAAATAGGTGAAGTTATTGAACTTTATTTCGTGGGAAAGTTGTAGGAAAGTTTGCGGAGTGAGTGACAGGGTGTGTGGCCAATCTGGGCCGGGCGGGTCACTCGGATCATGCTGCTGGGTGCGTGATATCCGGGCGGCGACCAATCACAGTGGTTGGGCGGTGCCTGGGGGTCACGAGAGCGGCATGGTCTGGCTGGTGTGCTCGGAGACAGCGGGCCGGGTAGGCATTCAGGATCCTGGTAGCGAAGTGGAAGGTGGAGTTGTGTGTAAGGAGCGGACGGCGAGACGTGAAGCAGGCTTACGTGCCGTGGCGAGTGTGTTTCGCTGTGATGGTCCGCCGGGCAAACAGTACTTCTCCGACCTTACTTCCGCATAATGTGTAACTTGTTGAGTGCATGGTTCCGGTGATGTCCAGTGTTAATCATTGCGCGGATAGGTTGATTGCTTGTGTAAATTGCTTGCTTACGATTGTGTTGTAGTGATTTGAGTATACCTTTTAGAATAGTTGTGACGAAGTGGCGGCTAATCGGGAGTTCACAGAGAACTTGAATGGCTCAGACAGTCGATCACAGAGATTGACTAAGGGTTAACCACAGAGGTTAACTGATAGCTGTTCGTATTAGTCGAGTAGTCCAACTGGTAAGGGAACTCAAACAGAGACACTGCGAAACAATCGGCGTGCTCGCGCATGCATGTTTGGTTGCAGCTTTGCGTACTGTTGAAACTGGATCGATCACTTGAGGGGTACATTCAATGAGCACAAGGTTTGTTTAAAGGGATATTGAAGGTTTGTTAAAGGGCAGAGCAAGGAAATATAATTTCCACTAGAGAATTACCAGGTGGTAATAAAGAGAATTGCCCAGGAGGCAATAAGAGAAGTAAACACAAAGAGCTGTGTTTGAGTCCCTTTGTTCCAGTGTTCCCCCCCAGAGTTACCCTGCTCCGCCCCAGTACAAGTGCCTCCGAGATAATCAGTAACCAATCGGGCGGTATATTTCCGCCAAACGAGCTTGCATCCCTGGGCCCAAGACTGCTCGTATCATTTCCCGGGTCTAAGGTATGATTTGAGTTCGGAGTTGGAGAACTTTCATCACAGATGTGAACCTCTCTCCATACTTCTGAAGTTGAAGTGGACTCGATTGGGACTACCGCCACAGTATCATGGACAGCTAACTGTGTGGTTACAAGGGTTGCTTAACATGGCAAAATCAGCAGAGACTGTCCTTGAAGCATTGGCCACCTTGGGACTTTGGTGATGAGAAATATTTTGAAGATAGGAGCTACAGTACATGTGAAATTGGACAATAGGTTCAACTGAAAACAAATTTAGGAGATTTCACTAAACGCTTTGCGATCGTCGCTAAAGCCTAAATTCATCGCTAAATTGAACTTTGCTACGCAAAGTAGCGTTCGAATGTCCGTCTAGTGATGAATTTAGGCTTCAACAATGATCGCAAAGCGTAAGTGAATCGGCTCAGGTTCTGTCATTCCCACTTCATCATGCATTAGAGTATGACAAGCATTGCTTTTTTTTTGCACAAACACACTTACATTATACCTGTAATTTATTAAATATGACCCTAGTATAATCAAGTCTGTTTGCTAGCAAATAAAGTGAATGTTTCCATGAACCGATTTATTGTGCAATTAACCATTTTTTCAGAGTTTCAGACTGTTGTTGTAAGAATCTTTTATAAATTATGAAAAATCTGTTTTATATACATCATTAACATGTATATTTATATGTTTAATACATTCTGTAATTATATTTTAGGTTCCTTTTTGCATTTAAATATTGTTTTTGGGGAGTAACCCCCCCCCCCCTGTTATTTAAGATTGTTTTGCTGTTGGAAAACGTGAATAAATGATTAGAATAAATCGCAACTTTTAATGAACATGATTTTGGTGGTTGATAAAACTGTCTCATTGAATTTCTTGAAAGCTTTCTAACAATTTAAATAAATTTAGGTGCATTTTTTTTTAATTTGCTGATTTAATTCTGTGTCAGGCTCACTCGATAGGCCCAATGATTTACCACATGTAGTTTCATCCTGCTCCTAAAAAAAACACAAAAAAAAAAATTCCATGTTTGTCTTTCGTCATTCCCTCAAAATGATTTCCTTCGTATTGGCATGTTTTGAATGCAAGTCTGAGATGTCTATAGATAGTTTAAATTGATATTTATGCATGGATATGATATGCACAGTTTCACCAACAACCAGGCACAGAGGATACGCTGTGTCTGTGCGTCGGAATTTCATCGATATATCTTTCACTCGTTCTTGGGGTGTCTGATTATTTTCCGTATTGCAGATCCACTGCTTCGTCCACATTGTGCAACAAGTGTACACAAAATTGGTTTGCTGTGCTTTCTGTGATTGAAGCTACCCTGATGGAGATGAAGGTTCGATTTCCACACATCACTGAATACTTCTTCAGATCAGACAACGCAGGGTGCTACCACAGTGCTCCACTTTTACTTGCCATTCCTGGGTCCTATTGCATAAAACTTTAAGAAGTACTCAAGTTGAATTCAACCTTGCGTAACTCCCAACACTCTTCTTATCTTAAAAAAACTTGAGATTCTTCTTATCTTCTGTTGCATAAAACAACATAAGAAGTCTAGTCTTCTTATGTTGTAGATCAACTCTTCTTAACTTTAAGTCTACTCCAACCCAATGCGTAAGTATCACAAAGTACCTATTAATGTGTGTAATAATTTGTTAATTTTAGTTTCAAAACCATGGCATGTGGACCTCATGCCCCTGTAAATTCGGGGGCATCAGATCAGTGGCGTCACCAGACTTTTGAGTCTGGGGGGGGGGGGGGGGTGGGGGGGGGGGGCACAAGGGGGGGCACTAGCAATTGTTGGGGGGGGGGGGCACTACAATAATATATATTATATTTTTTTTCGCCAACCCAAATCTCAAATGGGGGGGGCACGAGGGGGCGACGCCACTGCTTCAGATACTTGAGGTGCATTGTGGAGTATTTTCAATGGCTTTTTGTTATTGTTATAGCTTAAGTCAGGGAAAATAAAATGATTTATATTCATTAGGAATAATTACATGTATTATAAAATTTGACCAAGTAAAATTTACCATTATTATTATTATTTCTAGATGGCAAGCTGGTTTCCATACAGTTTTCCTATCAAGACAGAGGTCACGGACATTCAAAGGAATAATCTCATACTTCCTTTCAAAAGTAAGAACAATTCCATGTAAATTTCTATGAAAAAGTAGGTCGCGATACTGTGGCCACGACAATATCACATCAAGTCACCAGCAAGCATAACGTTTATATACAGATTAACATGGGCCTACACCGTCGGTACCCTATGGAGTTGATCCCGTTCGTTGCGAAGAATGCATGATGTAGGCCTAAGTATCATAACATGTTTACTGTAGCCGAACTGGCTTACGCTACAATCACGCACGACACCGATCATGAGGCATGAATTGGTGGATGCAAATCGTGGTGCAAATGTCGGATGGTCATTTTACCTATGTTTGTTTCACACACAAAATGCTATCAATGAGCTGTTGTTATACCATATGTGTATACCAGCAAATGCAATAAATATACACAAATCCAAGTTCAAGAGTTCCACCACCTCATCTTTTCAATATCTCGGCATCACTCTCAGCTCAGATCTCTCATGGAATGCACATATCAATGCCATTGTTTCCCGTGCCAATCGCCTCTTAGGATTTATCCGTACAGTCGCCGGTGGTGCTTCAACCCAGGCCATTTTCTTTCTCTTTACAAATCCCTTGTCATTACCTATCCTGGAGTACGGCGTCCCTTTATGGAGCACGCACACACTATCCCAACAACATCAGGTTGAGCGTGTGCAGCGAACCGCAACTCGCATAGCTCTCCAACAAAGATGAGGTCAGATGTCGTACGAGGATAGGTTGGACCGCCTTCAATGGCTTACTCTTTCATCCAGACGTGATTTTCTAACATGCTCTTTCGTTTATAAATGTTTATATGGTATATGTAATTGTGAATCTATCACTGATAATACTATTATAAATCCTAGACACCTAGACTCACTTACATTCCGTCAGATTTCCCAGACTTTGGAAAGATTTACCCTCTCACATCAAGGACTCTGCTGTAACCAACTCGCTTTCTCAATTCCTCAGAGACCTAAAACTATCGTTTTTTCCAGACAATTAATCCACATGTAGTTCTCGATCACGATATTCTCTTTTTATGTGAGCCATTCTGTGTCATGTTTACATGTCATTGTTTTTGTATCGTAAAATAGTTTGTCCTTGTTACAATATATGCGGGAATGCATACCTGCGGGTAGCGTAATTTTTTTTCCACTCTTAGGAGTGGGCAACATTAACAGAAACACACGCTTTTGGTTGGATTTCTCCTGCACGCATGTTGAATTATCCATGACAGTAATCCACACAAGTACATACACGTGCATCTACAGTGTATTAAGTGTATGTGTACGCTGTAGTATATTGGGAACATTATTGTGGTGAGGAGAAAGAGAGTTATGGAATAGAAAGGAATGCGGAATTCAGGGATTGAAATAATTGGGTCGAAGGGAGCGTCAGAACAAATTGTTACAATAAAGTTGCATATATACGTGGCAGGGTGGATTTTGTGGTATTTTTATCAGTGATGCCTGTTATAAACCTTTTCGACGTTCGCAATGCATTCTGGGTTTGGATGGCAAACATTGCCGTGAATTATCGCACAAGTCTATGGCGATTCACGTAAGTTGGTGACTTCTTTCGACTTTTTCTCGAAAACTAGGTAGAGTTGAGCAATGAAACTTACCCAGAATTTCCGTCTATATACAAGCAACAGAATATACTTTTGGTCGCAACATTGGGAGGTTCGTTTTGGAGAAATCAGTGTTTATTCCCTTGCCGAGTGGATGACAGTCTCGGCGCGCGAACTAGCGGTGTAGGCGCGCTTCGCCTATGCATTACTGCCTGCTTGTTTTTTTTTCCTGTAGCAGCAGTGTAGGGTTGGACTGTTTGGAGAAAAAAAATGAAGTGTTTCAACCCTTTGGTTTTTTTTTTCTTGATCTCTTCTTTAATGTACAGTCTTGTTTAAAAAAATAATTGGCACTTGTGCTGTTGTTTATTTGTCATATGTTCAGCTAGAGAAAATCTATTGTGGAAAGTCAACCTTGAATAAGCTTAACAGGTAAATCTAATTTTTGGAGTTTTTATTTTATTTTATATTTAAATGAAAAGTGTTTATATAACATTCTTGTTGCTTTCAATATTTGTCCTGTTTAATTTTTTCTTTTGCATGACGTTGTTAATGTTTTTAAGGGAATAAGAATTCATAAGAATTCCATAGTTATCCATTACTAGACATCAAATATGTGGAACCAGATTTAAGTTTTGCATATTATTTGCATGCATGTTTATTTATTTTATTTTTTTTCACTTGAAGTGCTATTCATTTCTGGGTGAAAACTTTGGACATTGAAGTATGGAATTCTTCATTTTGTTCGATCAATTTTAGATCTCACCATTTGCCCTTTCATCCCTTCATTAGTTTATACTCACCGCTGTAATTATTTCATGCTATACATGTATACTAATACATCTGTTGCAGCTGCTGCTAATTCACTCATTCAGTTCATGTACTACCATTGCAGGAATTTCTCTAAATGAAGTGTACACTCTCATGACATTATTTATTGTATTCCATCTGGAGTTTTTTCTGTATAAATTGATTCCAGTAAAAAGGTAATCTCGGCTCAGTGTGAGTGTGGCCAACAAAATGTTTGTTCAGAAGTCTGCAAACCACGTTTTGCTTACCAAATATTACCTGTGCTGACTGATGAACAATAGAGCATAATTATGATCAATTTTCCTCATTATACATATACAACCATTAAAATGAGGTAACACCATACTTAATGCAATCAAACTCTAACTTTATGTGTTGTGATTTTTATTTACAGTAACAAACATGCCATACAGATGTTGTGCTGGGGGTTGTGATAATGACTCCAGCATCTAAAGAAAAATGACCATGCTGAGAATCTTAAATGTCACCATTTTCCACAAGGCAACTTGACAGCAGAACATCAGTAAAGGCTGGAGAAAATACTTCAAACCAACAAACTTCATATGTAGAACCTCAACCAACATTATATTTGGTACCAAGTAATAAGAAAAGGAATTATTTTAAATCCATAACTTTCAAGATTTAAATTTTTAATTGCTTATCTTTGGCATAAATCCATCATAATTACTTCATAATAAATTCTGTAATAATTGATAAAGTAGCTATAACTGGAAATACCTCCAAAACTGAAATCGTGTTACACATAGATAAAGTAACAGTTTGTGCTCCTTTTTACACATTGTGCTAAATTTGGAAAACTCGTTGAAGCATCATAGAGATAATTTGATCAGCCAGAGGATGTCTATGTTCTCAAAATAAAGTGCACATTGTATAGTACATGTACTTTGGGGTATGATTACAAATTCCTTCATTTGTTATAATAATAATAATAAATATTACTTTTAAATTAGTGAAGATGGGTAACAGAAAGGATGATTCTTGTTTCACAGGGTTTGATGCAGTATAATTCATTGATTAGCTAACTTCATAAAAACTATTCCACAAAACCACTTTTAAGAAATAATAGGCTTTTGGTGCCTTGTAGTTGTACTTTGTGTCAAATGCCATGTTTACATGTCATCTTCCTATGATGTGATGTCCTAAGCAGTTCTTTATAGTCGGCCTTGATGAGCTGTTTCCAAGAAATAAAATGACAGAAAAATATAATTCAGTTATTTCATAATAAGAGGTGTTTTTCAACAGATTGTTTTAAGTATGGGTTGTTAGTACGAAAGTAATAAAGGAGTTACTTATTTTAATAAACAGAACATGCCAAAATTGTAATAAAAAAAGTGACAATGTGACAAGTATTGGTGTTGTGCATGCAAATTTGTTATTTTCTCTGAAACAGGAAAAAAGGTATTAGTATATAACATGAAATAACAAGAATGATAAGTATAAACTAATGAAGAAAATAAAGGGCAAGTTTTGAGATACAATTGAACAAGAACAGGAATGATTTCATACTTCAGTGTTAATGTTTGAAAAAATAATTGAACATTAAAATCTAGTTTCACAGAAGGTGTCAAGTGATGGGTACAACCGGTACCAGTATAGAACTATCCCCTTAAAACATTATGCACAAATAAAATGACGAGAAAAAAAATCTAAAGTAACAAGAAATCAACACTTTTGATTAAAAATGAAAATGAAAGTGATCAACAAAACTAAACAAAAATAAGATTACCTGTTTTTGTTAAACTTGTTCAAACTTGACTCTTGTCATGCCACATAAATGTTCTCTAGCTGAACATGACAAATAAACAACAGCACAAGTGCTAATTATTTTTTTAAACAAGACTGTACATTAAAGAAGAGATCAAGAAAAAAAACCAAAGGGTTGAAACACTTCATTTTTTTTCTCCAAACAGTCCAACCCTACACTGCTGCTACAGGAAAAAAAAACAAGCAGGCAGTAATGCATAGGCGAAGCGCGCCTTCACCGCTAGTTTCGCGCGCCGAGACTGTCATCCACTCGGCAAGGGAATAAACACTGATTTCTCCAAAACGAACCTCCCAATGTTGCGACCAAAAGTATATTCTGTTGCTTGTATATAGACGGAAATTCTGGGTAAGTTTCATTGCTCAACTCTACCTAGTTTTCGAGAAAAAGTCGAAAGAAGTCACCAACTTACGTGAATCGCCATAGACTTGTGCGATAATTCACGGGCAGTGTTTGCCATCCAAACCCAGAATGCATTGCGAACGTCGAAAAGGTTTATTGCGTGGCACCATCCACTTTCTCCTTTTTTGCGCACACAAAACAAGTGGATTGTCATGAATAATTCAACATGCGTGCGGGAGAAATCCAACCAATAGCGTGTGTTTATGTTAATGTTGCCCACTCCCAAAAGTTGAAAAAAAAATTACGCCTGCGGGTAACAGTATTAAAGTTTACTTTGCTTTCCCTGACCCACATATTTTTGTTTGTGTTATTTTGTCATTTTACTCTCATGTCTCTGATTTTGTCTTGTACTTGATTATGGCTCCCTGTAACGCTGTCTCTGTTTTATATTTTAAGTAAATGTTTGTGTCAGTTTTGCATTTATTTATTTAAGTGTTTATATTTTGTGTTTTTCCGCTTTTTGTTGGCTTTGTATTTTGCTCTTGTTGGTCAAATAAATAATAATAATAAGAATAATACTGGCACTTGCAAAGTTGCATTGTAATACACTGCAATGTAAAATGCTGCTGTGCCGTAAAGCAGTATAGGGGCTTAGAAAGTACCACCTACCGGCAAAGTTGAATTTCTGCGCTGGGACAAAACTCTTTCTCACTTAAACCATGTTAATACTGTCAACTGATGGTATTTGGTGGATAACTGGCACAGACATGTATTCTGTGGACATTGTAGTACCGTCTTAAAAAAAATTGGTGTGAAATGTTTTCCTTTAGTGTGTGTGCACAATGCACAATGCAAATGACAGCCGTATAGTTTGTGCAGCAAAGGTCAGACCAGCCTCTTTCAAGAATATTGAAATTTAATTAACTCTTCTTTTCTTGAGAAGAATTGATCAGAACTGAACTTAAGTAGAGTACTTAAGAATTCAACTTAAGTAATCTTTATGCAACAGGGCCAAGGGCCCTGTTGCATAAAGATAAAGATTACTTTATGCAATTATGACTTTTCTGAGGCCCAAGCCGGTTAAGATCTGTGTGACAGGAAGATAGCCCATCACCTGCTATGTAAATAGCAGGAGATGGGTTATCACATTGGGGACATATGGTGGGGTTAGGGGATGCTACCTGCTGTTCTTGAAATATGTGAAGAGGCTATGGAAGAGCGTTTTACTTGCCCCTGGCATGTTCACTAACTTTGAATTTCAGGAGGATGGAGTGAGTGTGACTCGAGGGTACAAGATTGGAAAACCAGAGTTTTACCCCTACAAAGCCATTCTCAAGAAGAACAAGCCTTAGGGTCCCACTATGGTCAAGGACAACTGGGACTACTCTGATCCGGCGGTGGCTGCTGGGGCTCTAAGACAGAAAGTAGTTTGAGGATGTGGTATGAGGTCAGGTACTAATTGTATCACTTGTACAAAATACTCCTGTCACAAGACCTTTTAAACTCAGGAGGCCTTGTTTGAACATTTGACAGTTGGAAGCCATACTGCAGAATCGGCTTCTGACAGTAAGTTGGATACAATTGCAAGGAAGTGGGCAGAAAAAATATAACACTGTCACGAAGTGAAATATGTTTTGAAGAGAAATTACTCTTAGGTACCTATACTGTTAAGCAAAGTTTTATTTTCTCTGACCACTGCTAATTCTTGCCATGGTATCCTGGGTATATGGTAACCACAAAACAAGACGTTGAATTGTTATGGCCAATGTTTCAGATGCCCGTGAGGCATTTTTATTTAAATCAGTTAGTTTCCTTGGAAGAAGATACCATTCGCTATTGGTCAGTTATTTTATGCTTCAATGAACACTTTGTATAAGGTCATAGGGGATATGATACAAAGAGACTGAATTGTCACGGGAACGTTTCTTTTAGCGGGGTTTCATTGAAAAATCGTTTTTCTGAGGAGAGGACATGTTTTCTGCATAAACGTTTTCTGCGTGAGGAAATTCCGAGGAGAGAGCAGTTTGCTAGCCTCGACGAATAATAAAATCGGAAGTTGGGATTTGCCAGCTACAGAGAGCTGAAGACAATTAAATTAATCCGAGAGAATATCGGCAGAAAACGGACCAGGCAGTATCCTCCCGACCGAACCACGCCAATAATCTATTTATACCTCTAATACCTGAAGGCCCAGGTTCCAACCCAACCTGGTCCTACTGTGGGAGAGCAAACAGACCGACCGCACCTCAGACATCCCCTTGGGTACGAAGACATTTCAGTGACACCGCCTGCACTTGGAAGCTCTGTCTTGCGACGGTGGACACGGTCCCCAGAGGTTCAGGGGAATGGCACGCCACTGCGTGTGAAGACTGGCAACACCTGAGAGCGGTCAACACCCATTGGACCAACTACTAGTGCACACTTCACAAAAACCAAGATAAAAGTAGAAAGAACTGTAGTGGAAACCCTTTTAATTTATTTGAGACGCGTTTTGTTGTTCAACCGAAAATTGTCTTTTCTTGGTGTAAATTGTGAATATTTTGTTAGAATTTGTGTGTGCGTGTATAAATAATACTAGATCACAAGAAACATTCGTTATTTCTGTGTCTTATTCTGTGTTATCGCATCAACTACCGAGGGTTACGTTCAGTGGGTTGGGGTGAAAGGCCAGGGACGTGACAAACACAAATGGCATCATCACACCATCCCACTTTAACTGAATCCAAGGCCCTTTTCCAAACCTCGGCTCCGGCTCCGGCTCCGGCTCCGTCTCCATGAAGCCGCGTACCAAATGAAGGCTCCGGATCCGGCTTGATATTTGCGGCTTCATTTTGGCAAAAAAATGGAGCCAAACGAAGTCTGCTGGGGAGGTGGCTTCGTGGGGCTTCGTGACGTCACACTTTGAATCACTGAGGACAAAGTCACGTGACAGTAATAAAAAGTGAACTTTGACACCTTTTCATTGTTTTTCGTCTGTATCTGCCGCGCAATTTAAATACCGAAACTAGTGAAATTATGGAAACTACATACAGTAGGATATTTTGGGGAAAGTTGCATCGAGTTTAGTGTAAATTGATAGACAAATTACCATGGCAACGGTTTCTAGATTGTGCAATTTGGCTAATTAATTTGCATCATTATACATATAATTATTACTATTTATAACACATTAAAATTATGAAGGTAGAAAAAATCTCCATGGAACATACTTGTGACTTGTATGCCTTACACTAATCTTAACCCATGTTTTCAACACAAAATCAGCGTCACGCTCGAACCCCAGCGTTTAAAGCCGAAGAATCCCGAAGCCGCTCGAAGTCTGACTGTTCCAAACGTGGAGCCGCGACTTCGAACTGGAGCCGCGTGAAGCCGAAGCCTCGTGGAACCGGAGCCGGAGCCTGAAGCCGGAGCCGAGGTTTGGAAAAGGGCCCAGGATGGCTGTGGCTCCCAGTCCGATTAAAAATGGATGGGCAGTTAAATTCAAAGAAAAAATCAAAGCGGTAAAAGACTTCCTCTTTGAATAATTAATCAGAGGCGTTGAGACTTGGAGGAAGGAAAATCCTGGACTGGTTTCCAGAAAAATCAAAGCCCGGTTTCCACAAGATGACTGGCTCATCAGGTGGCAAGCTACTTTTCTCGCCTAGCTTGCCAACAGATATGTGGCCACCTGACAAAGTCTGAGAGTCACTCTGATGACCAGCATCAACTTGCCAACCGTATGATGATGACCAGGTCCACGCTGCGCACTGAGGTCATCCAACAAGTGGATTTGTGAACAGGGTCTTTATTCATTAACTGCCCCATAGGTCCAAATTCTAACTTTAATTTACAAAATTACAATTTTGCTCAGGATGACATCTTAAGACAATGGGCCGTATGAATAAAAACTAGCAAAGGCTTCTAAGTTCAAGCAGACAGCAAAAGCATTGACTACTAAGTAAAAGAATTCAGAATAAGCAAATACTTAGATTGGTATGAATAAAATGTTCCTTTTACTGTTCAGCGTCTGCTAGTGCAGTGGTAGGAAATGCTTTTCTGACTGCACATCTCAATGAATTTTAACAATAGGGCTTTCATTGTGTATACGTACACCCTCCACAGTGTCCGTGGGGAGTGTGCTTATACAATGGAAGCCCTATTTTGGTGGAATCACAGCAAAAAAGTGGGCAACGTATGGGACTGAAATTTTCACAGATGTGAAGTTAAGTATTTATCCAGAAAAGAGTAAAACCAGTGACCAAAATTAAAGATCAAACATAAAAGAGAAAATACTTAAGAAAAACCATTAGAGTTTTTCACTGTTCTTAAAAAGTGGGCACCGTATGGGACTGAAATTTTCACAGATGACTGTTATTGTATTTTCATTGATATTTTTGCCCATGGATCTGTATTTCTTTGACAAAAACCAAAGTATGATATTACCCTTAACAGATAAGAGACTAAATTAAAAGCTTAACATCAAAAATAAAAGTGAAGTGAAGTGGAATGTTTCCATAACAGGAAACTTTATCCATAGAACACTCTTGGGTGGATACGATACTCTGATGAATGCTAAGGTCTCTCCGACGCCAACTTGAAAACCTGGGTCACCAACAATCAAGCAGAGCCTGCTGTTGTTGCTTAGCAAGTCAGTGCGCACCCCGGAATGTCCCAAGAAATGGTCGGCAATCTGTTTCATATTTCATTCCTAAAATCGGTACAGCTGCTTGTATTTGGATTCTGCACACTCTCTCCTAGGGGCATACACCTTTTCTTGACGAATAACATTCATGAACGCTATACTTTTGTAAACTAGTATGTGCCTCTCATTTTTCAAGGTAGCTCTGACCCAGTCTTGGAAAATGACAAGTAAATACTCGACATCTGAAGCACTTACTACTTTTTATTCAAACCAAACTAAGCAAATACTAATGGTCTAGCTAAAGCTTCAAAAGTAAAAAGTCAATACTTTTAGGATTTAGCAAATGCTTTCCAGTACAAGCATTCACTTTGCTTTTATTCATACCAACACGAGCAAATGCTTCAAAAATGGTAGTAAAAGCAAATACTAGTTTTTATTCATACGACCCAATATCTCCACTTCGGGTTGTGATTGTGTATAGGCCACCGTACTCACCGAATCACAGAATACCTCCGAGCACATTTCTGAACGAGTTTGCTGATTACCTCGAGTCAGTAGTCTTGTCCAACTCATCAACATGGACATTAGAGTAATTTGTCCTTCACGAAACCTGTTAAGGAGCTAGCTTTTAGGAAAATAAAAGCAATCGACACAACACTAATGAAGAATGATCTGTGTCAACTCTCCTCTTCATCTAACTGAACTGGTTGCAAGTTATAATGAAACCCTTGCGGAAGTCTTAAACAGACATGCTCCTCTTCGCACCAAAACCATTACGGACAGGCCCCTTGTTCCCCGGTGCAATGGTGACATCAAAGCTGCCAAGATTGCTAGGAGGCAGGCTGAACGTAAATGGCGTCACACAAGAACAGTCTCTGACCAGCGCCCGATTTCACGAAACTTTACGCAGTTGCGTAAGTCCACTTACGCCACAAAAAAGTAGACTTACGCAACTGCGTAAAGTTTCGTGAAATTGACTGCTGGACACTTACAAGGCAAGGAGGAACTTTGTCATTAACCTAATGGCTAGATCGAGAAAGGTCTTTTATCAAAATACCACTAATGAAAATTGTTCTAATTCCAAAAATTTGTTCCAGGTTACACGATCTCTTCTCAAGAAGGACACTGATTCTCCGTTACCACCTTTCAAAGATAAATTTTCATTTGCTAATGAAATTGGTAATTTTTTTGTGGGGGAAAATTAATAAAATTCATGCTAAACTAGATAGGCTGGTCGATGGATCATCTGAGCATTTTTCCAACACTGATGTATATTCTTGTTGTCACATGGATTGCTTTTCACCACTTTCTGAATTAGATGTGAGAAATCTTATTAAAGATTCTGCTCATAAATCTTGCTCTCTAGACCCTATGCCAACAGCTGTGGTGGTTGATTATATTGATGTTTTACTTCCAGTCATCACTAGAATCATCAAAGGTTCGCTTACTTCTGGCACCTTCCCCACTGAGTGGAAAGAGTCATTAGTGACACCCATTTTGAAAAAGCATAATCTCGACCTGGTGCTGGAAAACTACCGGCCGGTCAGTAATCTCTTATGTGTGTCAAAATTGATCGAGAGGGCTGTTTTTAACCAAGTTCATGATTACTTAACTATCAATAATTTGTATCCTCCACTTCAGTCAGCCTACCGCAAAAATCACAGTACTGAAACGGCTCTTATTAAGGTTTACAACGATATTCTTGTGAAAATGAACAGTCAGCATGTAGTTTTACTTACTTTATTAGACCTAAGTGCTGCATTCGATACTGTTGACCATAATGTTTTATTGAGTCGCCTAAGATCTAAATTTGGTATATGTGGTCTTGCTTTGGATTGGTTCTTATCTTATTTAACCGGCAGGAGTCAGCGTGTCTTTATACAGGGATCCAAGTCAGACAAGTTTGTCCTCAAGGTTATTTGATATTACTGACACTCATTCGACTGATGTGCATTGCTATGCAGATGATACACAATTGTACATATCTTATAAACCTGTTAACTTAGTTAATCAACAGGCTGCCATCTCAAAAATGGAGAGTTGCATCGAAGATATCAGAGAGTGGATGCTGCACGACAGATTAATGTTAAATGACAGTAAGACTGAGTTTATTGTCCTTGGTTCAAAACAACAATTGTCCAAAGTTAATATTCCTTATATTACAGTTGGTGGTACAAATATTACGCCTGTGTCCACGGTTAGGAATCTAGGCTTCTTGTTTGACTCCAGTCTGTCTGTGAGTTCCCACATTACGAAAGTTTGCTCCACTAGTTTTTATCATTTCCATAATATAAAACGCATGAGCAAATTTTTATCCAGCTTTCTCTTATTATTTTAATGCCTTCATCACCAGCCGGTTGGATTATTGTAATAGCTTGTGTTGTGGTTTGCCGCAAGTTCAACTTGCAAAATTACAAAGAGTTCAAAATGCTGCGGCCAGATTACTTGCGAAGGTTAGCAGACATTGTCACATTACCCCTATACTCATGGAGTTACATTGGTTGCCGGTTAAATTTCGTGTCATGTTTAAAATTGTATTGCTTGTTTTTAAATGTATTCATTCTTCAGGACCTGATTATTTATGTGACCTTTTTACTGATAGAAACCAACATCGTTATAGTTTGAGGTCAACAGGTGAAACATTACTTGAGTATCCCAGAGGTAGAATGCTTCACTCATTTGGAGACCGTGCCTTTGCGGTTGCTGCCCCAAAGCTGTGGAATGCGCTATCGCCTGTAATACGGGGTATTCATTTATTGGGGTCTTTCAAAAAACATCTGAAGACCCACCTGTTCAGAGAAGCATTCTTGTAGTTGTTGCTACTTGCTAGTCATAAGTATATTATTCCTGTTTGATTTTGTTTTTATTGTCTCAGTATGGTTTTGCTGTAATTTTAAGCCTTTGTACATGTCACTCAGATTTTTTGTGTATGTTGAATTTTGCTGTAATGTTAATGAATTCTTACTGTTATTTTTAAATTGATTCTGTAATTGCGCCCTTGAACATCCTCGGATGGAAATGGCGCACTACAAATGCAATAAATTATTATTATTATTCACGTGATTGCAAGATTGTAGAATACAATGATTTTCATGTGACAGGCAGTAACTGATAGAAATCACCAACAGCTAGGATGCTCACATTCCCAAACACATTATAATTCCTGCATTGTTTGATTTGACGGAGACGGCCATGAATGTATTGCATTAATTTCTGATCTACCATTGAAATCTCATCAATTATTAATATCTGCAATTGTCTTAGATTACATCGCAATGTACTAATCCTCTCTTCTCTCAAAGGATGATATGGCAATGTAATATTTGTTCCAGTTGACAAAGCACTACGTATAGTTGTTCCATGGATATTAAAGGCTGTAACACCGTAGGTGCAGTAAGTAATAAATAATAATATACGTTCATTTCTATAGCGCTCTTACACAAAAAAGGTTTCACAGCGCTTAACAATACAAGGTATGACAAATTAAAGTTTAAACAAGTAAGTTTTCAAATATTTCTTAAAAGTGTCTAATGAAGGAGCTGTGCGTATGTTGAGGGGCAGTTGATTCCAGAGGCGGGGTGCATATGATTGGAAAGCCTTATCATCAGTTACTGTGGATGTTCTGGGTACATGAAGAAGTGTTCTGTCAGTTGTTGAGCGAAGTCCGGGTCTTGTAGAGTGATGGGTTGAGAGAAGAGTGCTGAGATATGATGGGGCTTGGTTTAGAAGACATTTATATGTTATTGTCAGGATTTTGAATACGATGCGTTGCTGGACGGGGAGCCAATGAAGGTCTTGTAGCAATGGGGTCACATGGTCTCGTTTTCGGGCTTTGAATATGAGTTTCGCTGCACGATTCTGGACTCGCTGGAGACGTTGGATCTGCGAAACATTAGCTCCATACAGGAGCGAGTTTGCATAGTCTAGGCGGGACAGTGCGATAGCTCTACAAGCATGTTCGCATGCTTCCTTTGTGATGTGAGGTCTGATTCGTGCAATATGTGATAGATGATAGTGTAGTCCCCTACACATTGCTGACACCTGATGATCCATCTTCAGGGTCGAGTCAAACTCCACCCCAAGACTCCTTGCAGATGCGGCTGGACGGATAGTAGTGCCTGAGAAGGTGAGAGAGCAGTCAGTCACGAGCCGTTGTAACTGAGGTGTCGAGATGACAAGAAATTCAGTTTTGTCACAATTCAGTTTTAACATGTTCTGCTGCATCCATTTCAGAATGTCTTCAATGCATGCTGATAAGGAATGTAGAGCTTGCAGCACTGAATCACCTTGCTTCGGATCAGCAAATATATAAAGCTGGGCATCGTCAGCATATGCGTGAAAATGGACACCTTCGTGAAGTCTGATGACGTCAGACAGTGGTTGAGTGTACATATTAAAGAGCTGAGGGCCAACTACAGAGCCCTGTGGCACACCATATTTCAAAGTTTAAGGTTCAGACAGTTTATAGGCCACCTTACATCTACTTGTGCGATCTGACAGATATGATGAAAACCAGCATTTGGCAGTACCAGTGATACCAAATGTGTCAGACATTCTTTTAAGCAGGATTGGGTGATCTACACAGTCAAACGCCGCTGACAGATCCAAGAGGACAACATAGGCAACCAATTTATTACCGATAGCATGTTGAATATCGCTCTTTACTTTCAAAAGTGCAGTCTCAGTGCTGTGGTTTGGACGGTA
Organism: Astropecten irregularis; assembly: GCA_963971285.1. Lineage (NCBI taxonomy): Eukaryota > Metazoa > Echinodermata > Asteroidea > Paxillosida > Astropectinidae > Astropecten > Astropecten irregularis. The sequence goes on along the minus strand of OZ020244.1, from coordinate 9,063,231 downwards.
TGCTGACTGAAGGTTTTCAGCAAGGTCGTTGTCTTCAACGTGCTCTGAGACCTGTTTGATTGCCACCTTTTCAGCTGTCTTTGAGAGGAAGGGGATGTTGGAAACTGGCCTGTAGTTTGTCAGACTATCACGATCCAGGTTCGGTTTCTTGATCAGAGGTGTGATGATAGCTTCTTTAAGAGGTGCCGGAAATACCCCAGATGACAGGGATGTGTTGATGATCGACATGATGTAAGGGAGACATGTATCAACATTCTCTTTGAGCAGCCACGTAGGAAGTGGGTCCAGTGAACATGATTTGTTTGGGGAGGAAGTTATCACCGTGCAAACTTCATCTGAGGTCACCTGGCGAAATGCAGAAAGCTCTACCGCAGGAGTCCTCACAGGATTTCGCCCAGCCGCATGGATCCCAGATGTGGATGGGATGGACGAAAGTGTTTCACGCATCCCTGCTACCTTCTGATGGAAGTATGAAGCAAATTTGTTTGCTAGGACATTTGCTGAGGCATGGGCTGGCAAAATCCAAGGGGATTTGTTCCGAAGAGTGTTAAGTACCTTGAAAACAGTCTTTGTATCCGCATCACACAGCTGATTGTTGTAATATGAAGACATCTCCCTCTCTACAAGTCTGCAGACTGCATGGATCTGATTATGATATTTCACACGGTTTCCATTTGATGGTTCCTTCTTCCATAATCTTTACGCCTTTCACATCTTGCCTTGTAAACCTCTTCTGTATACCACGGCGGATGAAAACGAAACTTGTGAACCCTTTTAGTGGCCGGACTTGGGAGACGGAAATGTTGTAGAAGTGAGTCTGATCATCAACGGAACCCTCAAATGGAAAGTCTGCAAACGTTTCTGTGATGCCTGAGATTAAGGCCTCCTTATCCAGTCTCCTCAGATTGCGAGAAAAGGAAGTTACATTCTGCAATGCAGGCTTGGTTGTATCAATGACACAACTAAGAAAACAGTGATCAGAGTAAAGTTTATCCGTGACTTGACAGTCCTTAACAAGAAAGTCGCTGCTTCTGGAGATAATGAGGTCGTGTCTATGAGTCCGTTCACTTATATGTTGATGAAGTCCTGCTTCTTCAAAAGATGTCAGAAACTGTGCTGCATCTGGCTTACTCGGAACATCAACATGCACGTTGAAATCGCCGAGGAGGAGAATTCTACCAGAACGTGCCGATAACTCCTTCACCAACTCGTCAAACTCATCAAGGAAATCTGCAGTCTTTAAACGATTCTTCGAGGATGGTGGAGGTCTATATATCGCAATATAGCATACTGATTTACGAGGATCAGTAACGCAGATTCTTTCATATGTTGTATGTTCGGTGGGTTCAATATTGATGCTAGAAATATTAAGTCCAGTTTTGAAAATAACAGCAATTCCTCCATGAACGTCATTGCCGCCTCGCGGTGCATTAATGAAAGTATTACCTGTCGGAGTGCTTTCTTTGATTACAACAGGATCTTCACTATTCAGCCAGGTCTCAGTCAGAAACATAATGTCAACATTGTTTTCAATTATGTAATCGGACATGATGATAGTTTTATTTCTCAATGAGTTGCAGTTCCACAAGTGGACACTCAGTTCATCATTCCTTGCCGGCCTTGGTATGGACACCAAGTTGTCCGGCCATGGGCGCTCCTTCTTATTAGAGCATGATGGTTCTCTAGAATGACTAATAATGACTGGAATTCTGCCCGCATGCTTTTGAGAGTATACAAATCTTGTGGAAAGTTCATTCCGTGATCCAAAAGAACAGTTTCTGTTGTGGATATGTCGTCCACCTCTTCTGCTTACAGACACATCATCAGGATTCTTCATCATTCTTTCAAATAGCCTTGCTGCTTCATAATAAATAGTACCAAATAGCCTTGCTGCTTCATAATAAATAGTACCAGTACCAGCACCACCAGTAACAAATACATGGAATGGATCAGGATTTCCACCATTGTCTGACCTTGTAGAATACTTGCTTTTGTTTACAATTCAAGCATCTCATCAAATTCATTGCCTCGTGTTTGGATACCTTCAGTGCATGAGGTTCAATTGTACATTTCACCTTGTTGTCCTTATTAGATTTCAAATCAGGAATATCAAATTCATTTTCACTATCTTCATCCTGTGGTTGAGGTTTTCTCTGGCATTCAAGTCTATCTTGGTCTGTTTCTGGAGCTATCATTGCCCAAGCATCTTCTTGCGAACCTAATTTCTCTAACATTATCTCAGCGTTAATTAAAGACTCTGCATTTTCCTCATACAAAGAGCGATTACTTTCCAAAAAACAAATTTTACCGACTCACATATGAGTTTTACACTACCATTTAGGCAAAATTGTTCATAAGTATCAAACTGCTGGGGCTTCAACTGCATGTCAATACGATAAGGCAGATACAACTGTAACATACTGTGATTTCTCAGGACTCTTAGCCATTGAAAATCTAGGAAATCTGATTACTGCTCGATCTGTTCGAGTACGTTTCTGTATAATTATAACCCAAGTTATTCCTCAATTTGAACACTTTTGTACGACTTTGTTTTGCGTTGTTATATATCACCCTATATTCAGAGCAAAATTAAGCCAGGCACATTCCTTCAAATCTTTTATTCTTTGGTCTTGCTAAGTATCGATCAATTCTGCTAGTCATCCAGATATTGTCATCATCATCCTCTGATTTGTTTTTAATAACACTGAGTGGCAAACTCATTCTGATCCGATTTTCTCCAACAGGTACTTTTCTTGAACGTTCCTTCAATCTCAACTTACAAACACGATACACTGCTTCTTGTGCTGACACCTCACGATTGTGCAGATAGACAGTTCCAATTTCTTTCATGCTTTCTCTGGCATTCATGTTTCCTGTTTTTGTTTTTGCTTCAGCCTGAGCTTGAGACAAAAGTGCACCCATTTCACTTTCAGCTTTAGACACCCCAAGCAGAGGCATCACATATATACTGAATATCAATATTAGCATTCCAACATCTAATTAAGTAAGGATTGTGCAGATTAACCCATACATCTTGTGGTTCCCTCTTATATACAACACTGCATCTAGTACTCATGGCATGATTAGCTTTATCAAAGTCTTTCTTTGTTATGTTAGTACTTGCAAACAGTTCATAAGTTGTAATCCGCTCATTTTCATTATTCTTTATTGCAGTCCATACAGATTTCAATAACATCTGAGCCTCTTTACATTCACTCATAATTTATCTTCTTTTTGAATCACCTTGCTGTCTCAGAATTGTATTGATAACTTCAGGCCATCGCATATCAGCTGCAGCAAATGAACGAAACAAGGTTGGTATTCCTAACTGTCTGACCATAGCCAATACATCCTTCTGTGTTGCTTGCCAATATGGAGGTGTACCGCGAATAGGTTTCAGGAATTTGTAACCACTATCAGACTTCAAGATATCACTCAATCTATTTGTGTCATTGATTTCTCTCGCACTGATTTTCTCTCCACCCCGCTTCTTGTCTGAACCTTTACGCATTGCAATAGACACACTAGACATGACTTTTTGAATCTCCGATAAATACTGTGCATAAAAAATATATTGGGTGCTCTTTGCAAATCTATGATCAACATTTATTAATCTGTTTTGGAAATATCTACAGAGTGTTATAGTCACATTGCGCCTGTCATGAAAAGGTGGTTGGCCCGTTGGAAATAATGCAGGAAAGCACTTTTTCTCCTCATTACCCTGTTCCATCAAAATGCTGATTGGGCTATTGCCTTCACTAGGAGCAACACACAAACACAACACTTCTTGTCCTATATCAACTGGTTGAAGACAAGTATCTAATGCCAAGCCATTCAAACGGTTATCATCCGTTTCGTTTCGTCATCATCACTTCTTTGTTAATCATCTCTACTAATGCCATTAGTCTCATCAACTTCCTCTTTGACATCAGCTACATTTTCCTCATCTTCTGCATCATCTGGTTTTGGATTCTCCTACTCACTGTTAATTTCAAGGGCTGCAGCCGGCTGGTATTCATAAAAACGTAGCACATGCTTTTACTTCACTTGTCAAGTATTTAGCACGCACCATATTCATAAAAAGGGAAGGATATGCTTATACTTTTAAGCACATGCCTCAAGTAAAAGTATCTCCTTCAAGACACCGAGCAGATACTAAAAGTGGAAGCATCTCCTTCAATTCGTATTCATAAAGAGTAGTATTAAGCATAAACTACAAGCATATCCTTGGAAATTGCTCCAGACCAGGCTTAAACGTCGTTGTGATTACTTGTGCTTGACATGACTTTCTACATGGAACTTGTGGAAGGTACAGGGAGGAAATAAAATGTTTATAATGTCAGGCAGTTGTGTTGGCAATAGTACTTCATGCGTTTTTATCGTTTTGATGAAGAAAATGTGGACTGGCTAGCTACCCGTCACATCTTCGTCTGACATGCTGCTTGATGTTACCTTGTGGAATGGTTCCAGTGGCGATCCTAGAGGGAGGTTTTGCGGGGTTTAGCGCAGACCAATGTATTGGTTCGGTTTAGGACTTGATTTCAACGAAATCGCAATTTCTGATTATCCCCCCCCCCTCCCCCTGTTTAGTGAAGGCTAGATCCACCCATTGGTCCAACTGTTTGCCTGCACTGAGCGTCTTGCTCCGACAATGGTTTATTCACTAAAATTACTCATGTAATCGCATTAACGTCAACCCAATCCGTATTCCACTGGCAATTGAATAGGTACCCTACCACAAAACCACAAAGCATTAGCTTGAAGTTTCCAAGTCTAGCATTCTGTACCAAATGCTCGTTTTATGAATATGAAATCAAGTATAAGCTTCACCCTCTGCTAAATACTTTGAGAAAAAAGTACTAATTAGAAGTATTTACTTAGAAGCATCTGCTAGTTTTTATGAATACGAGCCCATATCTCAAACCGTTTATTATTATGTTTCAGATAGTGTAATGCACACTCAACATGTTGCCTGTTCACAAATTGATACTGGTAATATCCCTTATATGATAATTTCCTTTTCAACTTAACACGAATCATTTCATTACTTTGTTCAGCTCTCGGAAAAACTATCACTGTGTCTGTTATATTTGATGGAACACACACTACTGGACCCATCATGCCATGCTGTCCACCCTTCGGTTATGCAAGAAGTTTCATGAATGATAAATGGATTGCAATCAGATGTTCTTCTAAAACATTTTAACATGCAAGTTCCTCAGGAATATTGATCAATCTCAAATCATTCACACATGCTTCTGCAGGTTTTATTTTACTAAGTAATCTTCTATGACAAGTTTAACATATCCACAAACAAGACCTACTGGAAGCTGCTATGGCATATTGTGGTGAACATTGATTACTACATGTATGAAGATACTGCTCTGAGATACAACTTTCATCCTTGTATTTCTTCTTATTACATTTGACAACTTGTTTCCTAAACAAAAGCTTCTGGCATGATGTACACACATACTGTGGACCCATAGAAATATCTTGTTTGAAAGCTTTGGTCACATTATCCATACAACGTCTCCAGTGTTGGCGCTGTGCAATTTTTCTCTGATACCCTTCTGTGGCAGCTTGTATGAAATAACTCCTATATTTCCCACTACTGTGATATTTTCGTTGAATATTGCTAATAAGCCTATTTCGGTATGAAGTATTTGTGAGAACTCTGTCAGTAAAACGCAGGAAAATCAATTTTCTGGTTTAAAGTTATTAATACAAATATAGGAACTCTGACTTTACAAGGTTAATACAAATACACAAAATATAAGTCAATTCAAATATCCTAGATTACCCCTGAATGTCCAACCTTACCCCAAAAATACAAATTGCACAATTATAAATTTGGGTCTTTTTGGCCCTGAGGTGGTCAATATCAAGAAATTGCACAATTGTCAAATATGTCGATTCCACAAAATTGGTGAAGACCCGAATAACTTGCCAAGACAAAAAAATACAAGTGATAAATAATACTCTAATTCTACAAAAGATTCAGTTGTACAGTATCCGGCAACTGGTAATACTCGCGATGTACCCTCAAATCATTGCCCATGAAGTCGGCAAGAGTTTCCAGCTGTTTCCGCAAGAATTTGAGCTGCAGTGGCTACATGCTTGCGGAGTTTGGTGGAACGGATGCTGCTGGCATTGTCAAGGCCAGCCTTATCTGCATATGTCTTTAGACAGTCACATCCTTGAATATGACCTGTCCCTCTGTAACAACATCGGGCGAAGAAGAAGAAGAAGATGTTGTCAGGGGCAACTCCAGCTTCGTTTCTGTTGGTGACCAGAGCATTCAACCACGCGACTGCCTCATTGTTGACAAAAACAGGAACAGTGTTGCCCCTCTTGGCAACTTTTTCGACCACACGGTGACATCATTCAATTTCTGCCAAGCCGGTCGGATTTGGTTGCCAGCGTCATGAAGGAAAGACGACATCTTCATCACATCGGCATTGGTCGGTAGAGGGACGCTTTTATTCCGCTTTCCTTGGTACAATGTTCTGTGCGCGTGCTCAGACACACAGTGTCGCCAGTTCAATTCGCACAATTGCACAAACTCTCCAGCACAGTCGGCTTTTTGTTTTTGGCAAGACTCTAGAGCTAGACCTTTCAGTATGAGAGCACATTTCTTGACCGAATAACCAATCTTGAGTGCCAGTGACGGAACATCATCATATAACTGTCTTTTTCTCTGAAGCCGGCAATGCGGTGAACGGCCTCCACAATATCCGTCAAGTGCTGGGGATGCATTGGGCTGGTGGGTGTTCTTTCGGAGTTGGAGGACGAGACGACCCAATTCACGGATCATGTTGCGGATGTAGCAGTGCTGATCGATGTCATGCCCGAGTTTTATATTTTCCCCGCTTGGCTAATTCTACAATCAACGTGTCATTTTTCACTACCAGAGCGACCTCATCTCTCTTCATTGGACTGAGAACCCGATTCAACTGGAAATACACCCCGACAGGAGCAGGTTTAAACAAATCACTCTTGTGAGCAACCCGTCCACCGACACCAGCCCTCCTACCATCACCATCAGTCTGTGAAGGGGCTGCAGGCTTCAAGGGGCAGGCATGTCGCCACAGATCAGTCCGCACATAGCCATAACAATGTATGCATGGTCCATAGGCCTGAGGGGATGCCACATGCTTTGGCCTATATCCAACGATCAGAACACATTGACCTTCACGAAGAACCTGACTGTTGTACCTGTGATAACCAAGATTGCGGTGTTGTAACAAAAGACGTTTACGGGCAATAGCGTTGGTCTCCGATGCAAGCTCGACAAGCTCTCTTCTTTGTGGCATGACTGCAGATGACAGGGCAGCTTGGCTTGGGGTACATCGCAGTAATAACAGAAGTGTTTCTTGTCCCATTGCCTGCATCCGTGCTCATTACTGTTCTGCAGTACTGTAATGCCATGGTTATCGCTGGCATCATCAGGGGCATTAACGACTGGGATATCACTGGGTGGGCCAGATGTACTCGGATCTGAACTGGTGGGCGGCTCAGATGTCAAACATCGGCTGACAGGTCAGCTGCAAACCAAGAAAACAGTTAACTCAAATATTTACACTGCCTGTCTTCATTTAATTAGAAGTGGAGGTTGGGGTAGATTGGGGGGGGGTGCAAGAAGTCCATTTTCATGTGGCCAAGGGAAGGGGAAAGTTTTCGGAGTTTACAGTGTTGAAGGAAATCGATGACACAAAAAATAGCACTCAACATGCACGCAACGGAGATTCAAACACATTTAAGTGCCGACTCACTCGAAAAACGGGGTGTGAAGGTGACTTGTATCCTTAGTGGAAAAAAGACCCCCAAATTACTAGGGCAATCACATCGAGTATAGGGTACCTTAGTTGTGAACATTAATGAGTGCATGGTTCCAGTCCGTTGGATATCTCGTACAGGTATGGAGATCTATGATAAACCAGCTAATACTACTACTAAGCAGTACATTTTCAACTTTGTAGGTAGTTCTCACCTTAGTTTTGTTAAGACTAACTATATAACTTAAGGCTAGTAGATTAGTAGTAGTACTACTACTATGGGTATGTTCACACGAGCTGCTAACTTCGCTGCTAAGTTAGCAGCGAAACATTGTGGCCGTTGGAACGCAATTTTAGCTAACTTCGCTGTCAACTTCGCTGCTAACTTCGCTGCTAAGTCCGAAAGTTAACAGCAGAAATGTGTGAAGTTAACTTCGCTTCCTCCGAGTTAGCAGTGAAATGTGATACTTTAGCAGCGCTGCTAACTGTGATTTTCCGTATGAACGCAACTGACCTGCTAGAGAAAACATGACTTCCGCTCGATGTGTATTGCCGACCTCTCACGCACGTTGTGCCATGGTGGTATACAACTATACACTGTCACATGTACATGCGTGTATAATACTAATGTTCGTGTAGCTGTCACTTCTTCGGTCCTTGCTGACATCAAATTTCAATGATTTTAAGGCACTTTGGCCTCAAGTATGTGTACATTTTAGGGGAACTGGGACCAAAAGCATGGGCCGACGAGGCCATTTATTTTAATGACGGAAAGGCACCGATTCCAAAAACACCGTGACGGTGTACACGATGTACGGCATTGTTATTTGCGAGATCTCCGTAAAAATATTCTGACCGTCCCGTTCCAATCATCGTAAATTGCTTTTTCCTGGTCAAGTAAAACTTACTTGAATTTCAGTCGGTTATTTTGTCCTTTTGGCCAAGTAGCTACAATTTCCATATACTTGATCTAAAACAATAAAAAATTTTATCGTGCAAAAGTCTTCTGAAAGCGACGACGATCACACAACCCATCACGCACACCACGTGCAAACTACACAGTGAAGTCAGCACGGCATCTCGAAATTTCCACAGTCAAGTGCAGTCATAGCGCTCGCTACCACGCACGTGGCCGTGGATCGGCGGCCGATGTTCAGTCAGTACATATTTTGCAGCGAGAAACTCAAATGAAGTGGGACACCACCACGGCCGAAAAGAAAGGGGCACACGGCCATTTTTGGCCGCGGACAGAGTGGGCATTGCGGCTAAATCAGAGTATGTCCTTTTCGCTATCGTATTTGTAACATTTCGTTGTCGTTTTTGCATAATTTATAGCTATTGTTCGTTGTTGTTTTCGCGGAGTTTACGTGTTTTTTTTCTCTTCAAACAACTACCGGAAGTAGCCGGGATAGATCAGCGATGTTATAACCAATGACGTAATGGTTTCGTGACCTCTGCACACGCTGATTGTGCAGTTAGCAGTCGTGAATTTAGCGTGTGAACGCTCGGTGGTTTTTTTAGCTAAAGTTGCTTTTACGACCGAACCCCCGCTTTGATATTTTAGCAGCGAAGTTAGCAGCTCGTGTGAACATACCCTATGTAGACCTACTGCCTTAAGTTAATGACTACAATTATACAGTAGTCTATTTTGACCCCACTAATTATTAAGTACACAATTTACTGTTACCCACGATGGACTTGAGTTGGAACCATGTAGGCCTACATGTACTATGTAGGACTAATGTGGGAGCAATTCATCATTTCTAGGCCACTTTTATTACTACTAATCTCCGGCATATTTGGGGGAAACATACGGATCACCAATGAGAACTCACTGCACAGCTTGGAATGCACATAGGCCTAAATCCCATGTATGCCTAACAGTTAATTAATAGGTTAATAATAATTTTAAGAAATTAATCGGTGTACTCACCATATCGTGAACTGGGAGGGGAGAACCTCCTTTTATTTATTTATTTATTTATTTATTTATTTATTTCAAACAAAGTTTAGGGTTGTGACAAAGACATCAACGTCCATTATAAAATTCACTCCCCGGGTAGGAATAAAAACAATAAGAAAACATATATAGGAATATGTAGGAAAAGAGAAAAATTAAGTCAAATCTAATAAAATTAACTGAACAGGCCAACATTAAAAATTAAAATATAATTATACAAAGCACAAGCACGAGCTATAAATTAAAAGCACAGAAATGAAGTAGAACCAAGTAAAATCACTCTCCTACTTATGACAAGAATAAAAAATGACAAGAAGATGTGAAGTAAATGTGAAGTAATAAAACACAGCATACTGCCAGTAGTGGGGGGGTCTGTATGGAACACATTGACCTTTGACCTCAAAACCGGAAGGTCATTGTATGAGGTCAAATACATGGTACACATTGACCTTTGACCTTAACAAGGTCATTTGAATATGTATGAGGTCAGGGTGAATGATTGAATTAACGGGGATGTTGATAATTGAATTAATTAAAATTGGTAGTAATTGCTAATCCGGGAAGGTGATAATTAAAGGTTAAGAAAAACAGGAAAAGGGAAAGTGATAATTGGATCAACGGTGATTGTTTCTTCCCCCAAAAATTAAAGACGAATGAAAGAAATACTTAAAAAATGCTGAGTCATTGTTCTATTTTTAAGAAGCGAAGGATAATTGAAGGCGTAGAAAAACAGGAAAAGGGAAAGTGATAATTGGATCAACGGTGATTGTTTCTTCCCCCTAAAATAAATAAAAAACAAAAAAAAGGAAATACTAAAAAACAAAACAAAATGGCTGTATGTACTCCCTATGGAGTTAAGAGGGTTTTAGGAATGTTAAGATAGCTCAATGACCATGGATAGTAATCTGCACCTTTGAATAGTAATAATAGGTCTATACTGTCCATATACTGTGCAAATTATAAATGCTCTGTTTATTATTATCATTATTTTTTTCTCAGTTTGACTTAGGCTAGAATACAGGAAATGGGAAATAGATTATTAAATGAATGGTGGTGGTTTATTCTACTCCCTATAAGACCTATAGGCACTTGCTAGGGAAGTAATTGATAATTCCCCTAAATAGTGAACTGTGGCAGCTAGCGATACGTATGCGTTGGTGCATACAGGACAATGAGGCACTTGCTAGGGAAGTAATTGATAATTCCCCTAAATAGTGAACCATGGTGGCTTGTTATACGTATAAGGTGGTACATACATGACAATGCGGTATACTTGCTATAGGCAGGCAATTGATGACTCCCCTAAATAGTGAACCGTGGTGGCAGGTTACACGTATAAGATGTAGCATACAGGACATTGCGATAGGGTGGATGAGTACGTGGATGTTTGGACAAAGGAAAGTCAATCTTCGTCAGTAAGGATGATGTGGCGGGAAATTTAAAGGTAAATCCTTTTGTTTAAAACAAACCAATCAATCAAATAAAATAATACACCCAAGGACGAGCGATTTCACTCTACTCTTTTGATACGGTATTTATTTGAACGCTTATATTTTATGACACCTTTGTGTAATGAAGTTTGAGTGGGAAGCAAGCAGCATACAGCGTTAAACATAATAAAGTAATAACACACTTTAGAAACGTAAGTCTTATAGCGATTATGATAATCTGTCTGAAAGTATTAGTCTTTAATCATCACTGTCTTCCTGGCTATCTTCCTCTTCATCGTGTAATTGGAACAGTCCGTCAAATCTGGCCTGGTGTTTGGGCAAACTCTGTTCAAGGCTTTGTTAAGTCCCATGCCTTTATCTACTTTGCCTTCGAGTTCTTCCACAATTTCAAGATGAGTACCGTTATCTTTCAGATGCAGGTAACTTAACAAAAAATCCTTGTAGTTGTTGAAGAAGATTCTCTTGACCGCCCAGATGGTCTTCCGGTTGGCTTTTTCTTTGGCTTGATCTTCGTCCATATCCCCGTTAAGGTACTTTTTATATTTTGCAGTCCACAACTCTTCAGTGGCCCCTTTCGCCTCTTCCAGCCAGTCTTGATATGTGGCTTATTTTTATGCATACGGATTTAAGTAAAAGGCTAGTACAAGCAATTGCTACTTTTTATGCATACGGCCCATTGGGAAATTAGCCTTGAATCGGTTAACATGAATACTTTTTCTGTAGTCAGGCCTCATGTTTGCCCCACATGTGGCAAACGCTTTGGGCGGAGTTATAACCTTTGGAGGCATGCAGAAACTGCACATGGTGAACGTGAATCGACAATGGGTGAAATTGACGATGATCGTAAAATTGGG